>RJWT010010604.1:0-24038 GCA_004365215.1 Cuniculus paca
AGTGGGAAGATGGGCTGGATGGGGTAGATAAGTTACAGAATGTCTCCTCATCTTGATCCTCTGGCTCCACTTGGCAAGCCTGGACTGCCATCAAGTCCCTTTGCACAGAATACCTATTCAGTGCCTTCAGTGTGCTATGAGCCTCATCCAAAATGGGGCAGCATGGCCAGTGGTCCCCAGGAGCTCGAACACTTGCAGTAGAGGATGGACCATCAGCTAGAGGATGAGCAGGACCATGGAGATCAGAGGAGAGCGACTACTGACCTGAGAATCAGAGAAATATGCTTTTCCTGAGTGGTGACAAGAGCACTGAGTTTGTTGCAGAGTTAATGGTTTGGGCAGAAGCAGATGAGCAACTCCCATGTAGCCAGCAGCTCAAGATGCGGCCAGGGCTGTTGAATTCAGAAGCCCCAAACACTGAGCATGGGCAAGGGATGGCCGGGGAAACAAGATCATATTACTGGGTTTGTACTTTGACTATAAGCATGCAGAAAGCCAGTGAATCTTTTAATATTCATTTTTTTTGCCACATGATAATTGCACATAGATATGAAGTACACTGTGATGTTTCAGTACCTGAATACGTAGGGTAATTATCAAATCAGAGCAATTAGCATATCCACCATTTCCAATGTTTGTCAGTTATTTGTGGTAAGAACATGTAAACAGATCTCTCCTGGTTATTTTGAAATGCATAATACATGACTACAGCAGAAGGAAGTGTGGATCCCTTCAGCACCTTAAGCAGCTGACTGACAACAGAGACAAGGTGGCTAATTGCCAACCCTTTCTCTGCCAGCTCAAGGTACGCTTCCTCCTCGCGTTATGTCAACTGGGCTGGGAAACCACAGTAGGTGCCCGTTTCTGAGCAAACAAGAGTATTCCACATGCCTGCATTTCTAGACAACCATGCCAACTATTTCCCCTGAAGGCATTCATATACAGTTTGTTTTTGTATCTTTTAATTTGGTAAATTGACCTGTGAAACTAACATACATGCTTATGTTCTCTCTCTCGCTCCTTCCCTCTGTCTCAAACTGTTACTTTGCTCTTTCATTGGGTAACTGTCTGACAGAACTAATAATTAGCATACAATTAAATACAAAAGCAATCAACCAAAAAAAGAAAAAGCAATCAACCCAGAAAGATGCCTCCTATAATTCGCAGGAATCTTACTGAGGACCTGCATCCCCTTCATTGTTTGATAACTTAAGCCTAGATAGCAAAACATTCAATTATGAGCAGTCTCAATGTTGAAGCAGTACCTGGATGCAACACAGAATCAAACAAATGAGGGCTTTCCAGCCTGCCGAGAGGGGCATCAGCAGGTGGGAATAGTATGCACGTTGACCTGAGGTCCGATGAAGCTGCTAATGAAGGCGATCTGGCCAAGCAACCTTGGAAATGACACAGGGAAGCTCTTTGTCACAGCTGTCTTTGCTTTGCTGCTAAAACATTTGCTTAAGAGAGCAATGCTAGACTTGCAGACCAGGTTAGTGGCAAAAATAATTCCAAAGGCAATGCTAATCATTTGGTAAAAGAGGCAGCCAGGAGCTATTTGTTGAAGCTTTGTTCTGTGCCAAGCACTTTGTGAATTCTGTTCTTATTTCTCACCATAATCCTGCCAATGAATCTATTACCCTATTATACTCTTGACAAAACAAAGACTCAAAGTCTAGTGAAAACATTGTGGTGAGGGGTCAGGAAGGAAAGAGAAAAGAAAGGAGCATTTTAGATTTTGGGGGGGAAGTACGTGCAGAATGGGAAAAGACGTATTCACTACTATAATTTGAAATGATGCTTTGCAAGTTAAAAAAAATAAAAAAACAAGATTCAACACAAATAGAAGAAAGCAAAACTGGACCGAGTCTCCCTATCCTGCAGGACTGTTAAAAGTCAGATCAAGAACTCTGTGCGTCGTGGCTTATTCAGATACATAGAGCAGTTATGCGTGGCTCCGATTCCAGAAGGTGGTTAGGAGAAGGAGGGTCCTATGACATTCGAGTGTATCAAAACAATGTATGGCTTGGAAGGAGCTGAGGAATCCTGTACTATACCACAGATTGTTGTACAAGGTTACAACAACAAGGATACATTTGCCAATTCATTTCACAGTCATGAATTCAACGTAAATCAATATACTACTATGTCTTATTATGTGCCTGGTATTGTAGTAGATATGGAAGCACAATATAGAAAAAAACAGAGTCCCTGCCTCATGTAAAATCCACTGGGAAAACAAATATTAAGTAATAAAGGATAACAACAAAAATAAGTGCTATGAACAAAATTATGAAACAGAGGAGGGAGATGAAAAAGAGAATAGGAGCATGGGCGGGGGTCCCTGGAATGGAAGAGTGGGTTGATGTAGATGGGCGTGAAATTGCATGAAGAAGTGGTATCTGAACTAAGACTTCAATGAAAGCTCTGAGAAGATCTTCCAAGTGCATGCAGATACAGCACAGGGGTCTCTGTGGCTACTGGCTACAAAACTAAGGGAAGAGTTATACAAGACACAGAAAGTAGCATAAAGCTCTATATCTTGGAATACTTTGAATACTTTGAATAAAAACTAATCAACAAGTAACAGTAACAGCACACAGTTCTATGCTATAGAATACTTGAGACACTTCCTAAAGATAGCCTGATAATTCTGCCCCAAATCATTCTTTTCAGGAGACAGAATTGACTCAAGTTCTCTTGCTGATGAATAGAGGAACCTAGACATTAATATGAGTAGGGGTCTCAAATTTGTTTTTGTAGTGACTGCACTGCAAACCCATGCTAAACAATACCTACAGTCATAAACATACCTACAGTTCCAGAACCCCAGGAAATCAAGGAACTGAAGAGGTTCTTTGCTTTGAAGGATGGAAGACTTCATAGCCAGCCCTAGGCACACTTCATCCATCTGCATGCCCTGGGGCTGCTAAGAGATTCGTTTACTAATTACTGCACCAGTACAAATCAGTAATGACAATTGTAGGAAAGTGCTTTGTTTAAAGTTTAGACTACTGAGTCACATTAATTCAACAAGTCCTTGAAAGGGGGGGTCTAGGGATTAACTGTTAGTTAGATACATTTTCCTAGCTGGGTCTGGCACTGAATCCAGTGAGAACTGCTGTTAGAAATGCTAACATGGTCTCAAAGTGAACATTGCTGCCAGCAGCTGTGTCTGCAGGCTACAACGAACTACGTGTCACAATACGGCCAAGGAAAAAGCTGGGTCTTCCAGAAACATGGCCTAAAGGAATCGGTTTTAGTTTTGCTTCTGTCACAACATGAGACAATTTCAGAGAAGATATGTAATCTTTGTTTTTCCATTTTCTCACAACAGGATAAAGAGGATAATATTTATCTTGAAGGAATGGGAAGAAATAAAGGAAAGTAAATAAAAAGTTAAGACCAGGACCCGAAACATGACATTCTCACCACTCCCAAAAGTGGGAATGAGATAGAGATGAACTGTGACTGGCAGCTAGTTCTGAGAGCCAGAACCAAAAAAGTATCAGTTGACACGGGAGGCCAACCATAGGAGACACTGTAAACTCAAACCCCGGAGAGCCTAAGAATCGCTCTACGTGACCAGGAGAAGATTGAGACTCGCTTCAGGAGCCTAGATGAATGCAGAAGAGAGAACCAAGAGCAGATGCGAACTGAACAGACACAGCTGGATCTTCACAGAACCCCATTTTATCCGGTGCTGAAGGACAAGTAGTGTGGGTCCCTGCTCTGCCCTTAAAGCTTCCAAGCATTTATTTCTGTTTCCTAATTTAATTATTTTCTTTTCTTGCATTTATTCAACCAATGTTTAGTTTCCACAATGTATCAGTGGGGTTGCAGCTACCAGGAATAAGGTAAAGAAAAGAGACAGTATCCCTACTTTCTGTGACTTTGTGTGTATCTCAGGAGAAAAAAAATGATAATCATAAAAGGAAGGAATTTTTAGGAAGAAATGTTGTGTTAGAGTAAGTAAGGTAAAATAAGAGGGGAAGGTGGCCTCATAAGTGACTGGCAGTTATTTTAGATGCATTGGTCTGAAAAGGCCTCTGTCTTCTCAGAAATTATTCTGAAAATTTTGATTTACAGAAAATGAAAAAAGTAACATTGATACACATCACTCATATAGAGTCAGTAATTGTAATAATTTTTGTCACAGCTGTTTTTCCTTTGATGACCGTTTGAAATGAAGCTGCTGGTATCATGATACTACATCCTTAAATTTTTTAGTATTCAGCTCATAAGACCAAAACACCTCTCCGACCCACTTCCATATCATTATCCTAAACAACAACTGTGACATTTATTCGGTCATATCACAGACTACTATATTTTAGACTTTTTGGACCAGATGGTATATATTTTATGCTTTGTGGGCAAACTTGCAAAATTGAGGATATTATCAGTACTTATAAACCAAATAGGAAAAACAAATTACCAACATTTTATATTGATGAAATTAAAAATAATAGTTGAATACTTTTGTTTCTAATATAGATCTATTGAGAATGATAGAATTTGAAGGAGATAGTGAATAATATTGTACTTATTGAAATGCAAACCAATTGCAAACATTCATTTGTTCATAGGCATTTGTAGTGAAGTTTTACATATTTCATATTTGAAAATGATTTTTACAGCTTGGAATTTTAAATATTGATGTCAACCCATGAACATATGACTGACCATATTCATCATTCAGAAAGCATTTACAGGATGTTATTAGTTTCTTTTCTATATTTTCCTTTTAATATGTCATTACTTTATAGATTAATCACTTTCAAGTGAAGGTTTGATGGAAGTACCTCATTTGAACATTTAAATAGGTTTTTGGAATACAGAAACTTCCTTTACACTTGCATTGAGATCTGAAAAATACTGCTGGAAACATAGTTTGAGTTTAGTAAATCTATTTGATATAAATTTGTGCAAGGATGAAAATATGGTGACTTTTTAAAATTTCTTGCAGCAAGGGAAGTTATAAAGGTTAACGTGTCATTCAAACAATATTAGTTGTCATTGAAATAACTCACCACAGCATAAGATTTAGACATCACTATTTCACCTTGAACTTTCATGTTGATTTCATCACAAATATTGTCAAGGCTACTTCAAAACCTAATTTCTAAAACCATTTAATACCATGTAATAGTAAATGAGGGTGGAATCACATATTGAGAAAAATTTTAATCTTCACCCTGAGTTCAAACCATTTTAAAAATCCTTACATACAGGTCAATAATGGATAGTAGGGAAATTTAGAATATTGAAATTTTATTGTTAATAAAAAACAAACAAAATTTAAAAACTCTACTGATGGTAGAGTTACTGAAGCTACTGAAGTTTAGTGTTGACTTTATCAGTTCAGCAACATGTAACAAGTTAAATATGATTCACAAAATACCTGTTGAAGAGTAATACAAAGAATAACCACAAATTTCAAATATTCTACATTTTTGCAAGCTCTGTGAGTTTGTTCGATAGAACTTTCTCCACTTCACTTGTATGTTTACCACTAAAAGGTGTATCAAGTCTTAGCAGATTCTGCTTCAGTTTGTACGGTTGTAATCTGCTTGCTACTTCTCTGGACATATTCTCCCTTCTAGTTTGTCCATACAGACTAATGATACACGAGAACTGTTCTTCACTACTTGACTCTTCAAATAAACAACAAAAATACTGAAAGCTTCTGTAATCTAATCAAGAGCCAAGCTGTCCCTCTGTCTCTGAATTTTACAACTGTCCACATTGTTTCCAAGCTTCCCAATTGTTCCATTCACTGCTCTCACCAAAGACTAAGAGCCTAAGGTGAATCTTTTCTGCATTTCTTCAACTGCTGCAATCAAACACAGATTAATTAACTCATGGATCTTCCTCTAATGCATTAGTTCATTTTCACTACTAACATCACAAGACCACTCTGACTGGGTGAGACATTAAAAGGTTCAGGTAGGCTTATGATTCTGGAAGATTGAGGTTGAGGGTCCACATCTGATGATGGCCTTTTTGTGGGCAGTTTCCTGAGGGGGTACAGAACATCACATGGCACAAGAGCAGGAATACACGGGTGCACATTGTGGTCCCTCACTCTCTTTTATAAAGTCACCAGTGTTCAGTCATGGGAGCTCCACCCAATGACCTTATCTAATCCTCATCATCTCTCAAAGGTCCCAACTCTACACATCATAGCTGGATGAAATTTCCACCCTCTTAATGCCTCCCAGTGAGGACTCAATTCCAACATAAGCTTCAAAGGGGATAAACTACATTCAGAGCATAGCATCTGCTTAACTGATTTTTGTGGCCATTGCCCTTACCTGGCCCAAGATGCTTCTCATCATGAAAACTTGTGGAACATATCATTAAGTGTACTAGGCGCTTGGGGGGCAATGGGAAACAAAAACTGTGTAGGCTCGAGGGCAGCCTAGCAATTAAAGTATACTCAGAGCCAGAAGTGTGCCCTGAGTTGTAAGGCTTGTGACACCACCAGAGCTTGTGAAACCTTGAGGCCAAGTGTCTTGAACAATGAGGATTCTGGTGAGATCTAAAGAAGCTATCTCAGAGAGCAAGTGGCAGATGCAGTGAGAGAAATCCAAAATAAAAGCAGCAGCCAGATAGTGCAGCGTGATTTGGTCAGCTGGGTGCTGGTAGGCTTGGGTCAGCCAGGAGTTGCTGGGGTTATGATCAAATCTATATTTGAAAAACTCCTTGGGTTGTAAGCCAGAAGGATAGTTTGTATGACTAGGGAAACAACGTTGGGAGCAGTTACAAAATTCCAGATAATGCTCAATAAATTGCGCAGCAGGCATGTAAACAAGGATGATGAGCAGGCACATGATGTCCTCTCCACCCCATATCAGTTTCCTTCTGCCAGAACCCAACTCATTCTTCCTGCAGATTTATGTGTTATCTTCCCTGTGACTGCTTCCATGCCTGTCCCACACTGATCTGCTCGGGCAGAATGAGCCAATACTGTCAGTCCTCACAATGAGTTCCACGTCTCTATTGTTCTATCATCAACCACGCTATGCGGAAAACGGCTTTTCTTGCCTTGCCCACCTTCAGTCTCCGCTCCCTTTAAGATCAGTGACCTGATTCCCAGATCCAGCTCTGAAAGAAATTTATCTTCTGGACAGAGTTCTTTTATGATGTTCATTAAAGCAAAGAATTTCTCACTGAGTGAAGTTTCATAGACGTATTGGAGAGTGGTTTACAGAGAAGTTATTGAGACGCACTTTTCTCAGCCTAGGATCTTCTTTAGTTTGTATTATGCCTTTCGGAGTAAAACCTCATCCTTATTGGGCCTCATTTTTCTCATGAACAAAATAAATGAATTTTAACAAAGACCAAGTGAATTTTTCGATCCAAACATTGTTACCATCAAAACAGCATCTCTTCTTACATCCTCATAATAATCTTTGGAAGTAGATACAATTTTCCTTCACATCTCAAAAAATGAAAAGGGAGAAAAAAGCAATTTATTAACATGTACATTATACATTATGAGTAAGTGGTGGCATTTGACGTAAACCCAGGGAGTAAGAACACAAAGCTCGTGTCCCTAACCATGAGGATATTTAGAAATTGCAGGAACAGTCTCTGAAGATGGCCTTTCTAATCTGACATTTGGCACTACAGTGACACCCACAATGGGAGAGACAGAGGGGTTCAGGCTAAGGATAGATCAGAATATGTGTAGCTAGGGATCACTGTTTGCGTGGGTAATTTCATGAGGGTAAAGTGTGGTTTGGCATTTCACCATGCTGCTTAAGTTCAGGGCTGAAGGCTGCACTGAGATGCCATGAATATGCTCAAACTCTGCTGCCAGCCACAGAAGTCCAGCACAGGTTGATCAAGAAGCACAGAGACAAAGTCGCCCGTAAAGACAAGCACTTGCATAATGGCTGATACGACAATTAAACTGGGTAGCAAGTTGAAACAAGAAGCAAACAAACAGAGAGACAAAAGCTGAAGTCCGCTGGATGCTCACGTGAGTCTGTCAGACGCTTCAAACTGGTCCCCTAGACAACGGATAATGCGGTGGTTGGATTTTCATGCTTTCTCATTCTTGCTGTCAACCTCACACTTGATAAAATGGAATAATTCCAGGTTTATTAGCATCAACGCACATTTAGGTCTCCTGTGAGAGACAGGTAAAAAGCAGAGTGGGGCAAGGGGCTTTTAAAGGCCACCAGCCAGTTGCTAATTGCAGGTGTGCCGGTCCTGCAGGCTGGAGTGACAGGAGACAAGGAGCAGGGGCAGCGAAGCTGGCCATTTCCCACCTTGCAGCCACCTGATTTCTAAAAGCCATCTGGCACTCACCTGTCACATAAAGCTGTTCGCAAACTTAGAGGGATGATTTACTCTGCAGGGGCTGCGTCCTGGGGACTTCTATGCACAAAGTAAAGCGGTCGGTGCGTGAGGGAGCACCCTTTCCTCCCAATTTGTTGGTTTTATGAAGAAATGGAAAATCTCATGTACCCACATACTTGGAGGCAGAGTTTCAAAAAAGGAGGAAAATAATCACGTTTATAAGCAGCTACTATGGTTTAAGTACTTGTGTTATTTTGTTGAAATCTCCCAGCAACTTGATGACCTTAACACACTATTTGCATCTTACAAATGAATACCCAAGATTTAGAGAATTTAAATCCATGCACAAGGAAGACAAAAATCTAACTCTAGTTTTGCCCCAAACCGCCTAGTTGTTTTGTATAATGCTGACATGTGTCAAAAACAAGCTTGGTTCTCTTTTACCTAGATCTACACTGTGCATTCTACTCAAACAGCAATTATCCTTTGACTCTGACTCACAAACCAGCCTTCATTTCCAGGCAGGGGCTAAGGGATAACAATTTAATGCAGAATGTATTGGGAAGCAAAGACCCTAAACTGTGAAAACTAAGAAGCAAAGATTAGAGAACAGGACATTCCAGGAGACGACAGAAAAAAGGAGCAGAAAGGGATGCGCGCTCAGCAATGGGTGGGTCAGTTTCCCTGTCTCATTCATCATTGCTTCCTCCAGCTTGCCGTGAATGTCTGAAAGAAGCATTCCATTGCGTGGGGAACTGACCCAGATAACCTCAGTTTCCTCCCACAGTTGCACACACAAAACCCAGCCCTGTCCTAGGAAATGCACAGAGATTAATTTTTGGCAGAGAAAACTGCTTACCAGGCTCTCCACTGATGTTGACCATACTTTTAAAAAAAATTTTTTTTAAACAGAAAAAAGTAAAAATAAAAATAAAACAGTTTCAAAACAGGCTAGTAGGAGAGTAACAATAATCTATACATTGCTTATTGTTATAGTCATAGTAGTTATTCAGAGTAAAAGATAGAGGCATGAAATATTGTCCAAAAAAAGTATTAGTACAAAACTTTCTTTTCAATGAACTAAGAGAAACTAGCTGTATAACTATGTTAACTAGCTTGCGCATATGTATATATGTTTTTTCTTTTCCCTTCCTTCCTTTGTGGCCCCCTACATACCCAGGATTTAGGTGACATGGTTTATCCTCAAGAGAAAGTGGATTAAAAGCAGAGGACTTCATTTCCACGGCAGCAGTGGGATAATATTTATATTGGTTGAAGATGATAAGCCTGGCTGCCTGGCACCCATCCATCCTCTTTCCCTAAGGAAGTGGTTTCACTGTTGGCCACAGGCAGGGAGGCTGCTTTGGACAGGGTCTTTGTCCAACATGTTCTTTGATCAAGAGACTTGGAGTAACATTGTGTACTACTTATTAGTCTTTTAACTCACCTTCTCTTGTTATGCTATGAGTCCTTTGAGGGAAAGGACTATAAAGGTCTCCGATCTCCTGCAATCTCCTAGTTCTCATTTGTTCAGTGCAAAACCAAGGGTCATCTTTTGTATCATGAAGGCAAGGGATAGGCCCACTGTGTGCATTACTATAGCTTTGTGTCTAACCAAGTGAAGATGGAATGAATGTACGAAACCAGTACTACGCTATCAATGAATGAATTTTTACTCAGACTTTGAAAAGGCAGAGAACAGGGCACCATGGCCCACACCTGCTACTGTAGCACTCAGGTGACTGAGGAAGGAGGATTTCCATGATTTTGAGGCCAGGCTGGACTATACAGCAAGACCTCTCTCAAAAAACCTTTAGAAAAGGATAAAAAAAGTGGTGGAGATAGGAGGCTAAACATTATATTGAACACCTACTAAGTACTGAATGTTATGGTAAGGGCTTCGCTTACATTTTTTGTGGGAATTGCTATTATTGCTATCATATGATGAAAAATAATCTCAGTATAGTAAAATAACTTTTTTAAGTTTTCCCAGCTAATAAATGTCAGAGCTGGGGATTTAAATACACAAATGTCTCTTTCTGAAAGTAAAATTTGTTTTGATTTGGTTTCCTCATTATACTTTTCACATCCCTTACCTGTTTGAAGATTTCAAAATAGAAAAGTGAGAGCTGGGGAAATATGGAAAAAGTAATGAGCAATTCAACTTATAGATGTATTTAGATGTAGGGATGGGCTTATGAATAGGATGGAATACAAAGAAATCACAAACACATTGACAAGTAGTTCACATTATTGAAGTTTCATGGTTGCTAGAGAGATAGAGAATTTGAGGTTGTCTTTGGGACTTCTTATGAAAAATAGCCACTAATGAATCCTGCTTCAGTAAATAGTCTCTCCACCCACATTGTAACATCCATATAATAGACTCCATGTGATGGGAAAATATTTGTTCATTCATTCAATATTTCTTGAACCTTTACTACATGCTAAACCCTGTACCAGACTTGACATGCAGTGATGTCCAAGCCCTGGTCCTTCTCTTCAAGACTTTGATAGGGAAGTGATCACAATAAACACCGAGCAATCAGTTCCCTTGGTAAGACCATCTGTATGTGGTCAGTCATCCTTGGAGATAGGAACCTGATGTTGACAGCAATCAGAGAGAAAAAAAAAATGGAGAATAAGATTTCTGAACCAGACTAAGCCAATCACCATTATAAACAGGAAAATTCTTGATTTACTGCTTCCCTGTGATATAAGGAGCTGTTTTAGGGAAGAAGCAGGAAAAATAAACTTCTCTATCCAGTTCTCCTAGCACCCCTGACTCCTGGAGTTCTGAGCTTGAGCATGCAGCATTTGGCAGTAACTCACTCTGTCCTCAGGGCATCTGGAGTGTGGTGAGAGTGTAAACCAGGACTCCAGACCAAGGGGAAGACTGCTGATGACACCAATTCATCCAGAAAGATGAATGGACAACTCTTGACAAATGGTGACCACGCAGGCTCTTAGGTTGTGGGCAGATCATAGGGGCTCAAGTTGAAGAGTGTTGATAAAGAACCACAGCAGAGGACTGTGGGAACCTCTCCACTAGATACCACTGGCTTTTAAAGCAATTTTCACAATAGCCACGATATGGGTATTTATATTCATGCAAAGAACAGAACAAAACAACACCCCATATTTTTTCTCAGTCATCATTTTCTGAAAGGTAGGAAAACTTTCCAATTTTCTTTGAGAGTAAATGCCAAGCCATCATCTCTGGCTAGGCCTTTTATATTTTTCCCCCTTGCATAGCATATTAAGGTTTTATAACCCAGTGGCTGCTTATCTGAGAGGCAGGTGGGCTGGTTGTGCTTGGTATTCTCAGATACACTCCCACCCAGCGGTCTTTAAGGGTACTCAGCGGCGGAGGCACCATAAACTTTGTTTAACCTAGCACCGCTGTAGCTGAAGAGATTCTGGTGGTTCTGAATGTTACAGGCAGCTGAGTTAGTTACAATTATTATAGGCAGTCAGACAGGGCCAACCCCTCAAAGGAGCCAATGCAAAACCCAGATACCTTGCAACTGTGGGGGAGATGGACACCTCCTGCTGTGGGCCGGACATTGGGACAAAAGATCAAAGAAATGCACAAACTCCCTGAGGACTGATATTCTAAATAGGTCTCTAGTACCCTGAGGAAGCCAGGAGTCACTATCTTAACCCCTAGGGGTAGAGTCACTGCTCCTTAAACATGCCGGCTTGCTATGTGACTTGCTTCCCCATTTGTTCTTGAACTAATCAATTTTACCTGAGCAATTAATCTTATTGGTTAACCATAGTTCTGTCCCACCTTATGCCCACCTTGCGAGTTCCCAGGTTTTCCCCACCTTAGACCCATCTCACCTCGTGATTTTACTCTATAAAAGTCCCTAGAAAAGATAGTCTTTGTCAACTCACTCAGGACCCCTTCTGTCCCTCAGACAGAAGCTTTCTTTCTCTTGATAAATATATTCTTCTCTTAACCTCCGTTGTTTCTAAAATTCATTCTTCAATTTTAGAGAACGCAAGCTCATACCGGACATATAGTAGGTTGGGAGTTTCATTTCCCTGTATCACGGGGATTTGAAGGCTGACCAACTTGCTGAACCATGATACAAAAGGCTTCTGTCTTGGAAAAGTTTCATCAGGGCGTTGGACTCTGGGCCTCGTGGTGAGGATTCTAAACAGTCTCCCATTTTGCAGCAGTACAGTTCCCCAAGGAGTGTAGCACTGGAAATCTTTTAAAGGTTTACGATGATTTTTATTTCCACTTCTGCCCCCTTTGGGTCTCAATACAAATCCCTTGCTGTGGTTCAGTTGACCATATGACCTTGTAGACCCTTGTTTTTGAGTTGTCTGAGCTAGCCAGTTCTGAATGTCAGCTCTGCTGTGCAATAATAGTTGTGAGGGGTCATTGTGATTGCTCGCTTGATGGACTTGAGAAGTGCCTGGAAGGTTACTAAAGCACACTTCTGACTGTGTCTGGGCAAGTCATGGGTGTGACCTTGGAGGCTGAATCTGACTCTTGACCGCTGCTTCTCAGGCTCCTCTCCTGCTCTGTTCCCTGATGCTACCATGAAGTTGATATAGGGCAACAAAACTCCCAACCTGCTAGATATCCGGTATGAGTTCAGGTTCTCTAAAATCAAAGAATGAATTTTAGGAACACTGGAGGCTAAGAACAGAATATATTTATTGAGAGAAAGAAAGCTCCTGTCTGACAGGGATACAGAAGGGGTCCTGAGTGGGTTGCCAAAGACTCTGTCTTTTCTAGGAACTTTTATACAGCAAAATCACGAGGCAAAGTGGATCCATGGTGGGGAAAACATGGGAAATCGCAAGGTGGCCATGAAGTGGGACAGAACTATGGTCAACCAATAAGATTAATTGCTCAGGTAAAGTTGATTAAATTGGGGACAAACGAGAAAGCAAGCAAGCAGGCATGCTTAAAGAGCTATGACTCTTCTTGCAGGGGGTTAGGATGGTGACTCCTGGCTTCCTCAGGGTGATAGACAGCTATTTAGAATATCAGTCCTTAGGATGTGGGTGCATTTGTTTGATCCTTTGTCTTGAGGCCTAGCCCACAGCAGAGGAGTCTGTGTCCCCCACAGCTGCAAGGTGTCTGCTCTTCTGCACTGGTTCCTTTGAGAACCTAGCCCTGTCTGACTGCCCATAATATTTTTATCTAACTCAGCTGCCTGTAACAAAGTGACCAGCTTTCCTCCACTATACCGATCTCCCATGATATTTCTGCCCAGGGTCGTCCAACCATGGACTGAAACCCCTAAAACAGTGAGCTGAATAAAACCCCTTCTAAATTGTGCATGTCTGATTGTTCATACCAGCAATGGGAGAGCTGACTGATTTAATATTACAACCTTGGGATACTTTGTTTCTCTGAGCCTCAGTTTCCCTGTTATCAAAATTGAAATTGTAATAAAACCCAACTCAAAAAAAGGTACAAAGAACTGAAAGAGATCATACCTGCAAGTGTTCACTATAGAGTAGATACGAGCCCGGTTTTGTTTCCTTTCATTTTCCAGTCTCATGATGTAGACATTTATAAGAAATAGCATAAGATTCTATAACATAATCCTCATCTCAGCACACATTCATTCTTAAGTATCCAGCACAAAAATTACTTTATCTCAGTAGTTTCTTATACGCTTCCCTTGGGAAGTTGACAAAGCTTGTCCTGGGCTTTGATTACACCTTGAATGTCCGATATGACTTGCCACGCTGCTTGATAACCACTCACTCACATGCTCATTTATTTAACAAATATTTATTCAGTATCTCATTTACCAGGACCTGAGGATACTAGGTACTAGGGACACCATAAGAATAAGATGTTCCTACCATCATGGAGCTGACTATCTGCTTCTCTCTATGGACTCAAACAAGATGCATTGCATTTTTGTAGCAATTGCCCAACACAGTGTCTGAATTAAGTCTGTTTGAAGTATCAGGGAGACCCTCTGGGGTGTGGTAGTGAAACAAGGCCTACATCTGTCTCCTTTCACTGTATCTATGCATTTCCCAAGTCCCCCAACTCCATATGTGTGGATGAGGGGCAGAAGAGGTTCAGGTACTAAGTGGTAAGGGATTCGAAGAGCTCCAAGGGAACAGGGTTACATTCCCCAGATGTGCAGTTTATATAACAAACATTTGCAAATGTGCCTCAATTGCCCCTTCTCAAAAATCAAACAATCAAATTACAAAGACAAAACCCAACAAAATTTAAAACAAATGAAGCAGAAAAATATAGAGCTGTATACATTTTAATTAGACTACATCAGTATGGATCCCAGCTGTTATGAACTGGATTCATCCCCTCCAGATCTTATGTTACAATCCTGTCCCCATTGTGCTAGTATGAAGATCTGGAGCCTTTGGGAGCCTCTCTCTCTCTGTCTCACTCTTTATTGCTAGAGATTGAACCCAGGACCTAATACATGCTAGGCAAATGCTCTGCCACTGAGCTGCACTCCAATCCTTTCCTTTTCTCTGGATTAAGACACATGCAGACCCCAGGTCTCCAGAGCATGCTCCTTACCAGAGGCCACCACACATCCATGCAAATGCAGGCATCAGCTTCTAGCAAGCAGAAAGTTAGGAAATCTTAGTTCTACTCGGCTAGTAACGCACCATGCAAACTTTCAGAAGTCACTCTGCCTCTCAAGGTCTTCAAGGAGTGGCTGTTACACAGCACTGGTGATCAGAACAAGCGGGTATTTTACGTACATTTCCTGTTTACCTTCACATCCTCCTCTCTTGCTCACTCCTAGGTTGCCCTCAGTCTGATCTAGGATCTGAGTGACCATAAAATCATCAAGAATCACCTCAGACTCAAATCCTTCACATTTTCCCTCAGCATCAGCATCTTCCAAGATGCTATAGCTTTTGACTTTGTCAATTCCCACCCTCACAAGATCCCCTGTAAACAGAATGGCGTTTTCTCAGTGCTCAGGAGGTAGGCATAACAGATTGACTGCTGATCTTTAGGAATCCAGAATTTCATAACCCTATGGACAAATGGGAAGACAGGTAGCTGAGTCCTGGGTAAGGGGGCCCCAGCACCCTGGGGGATTACACAGGGGAGACCTGAGCTCTGTAGGATCAGAGCAGGAAGAGGAGGACTGCCAGGGAGGGATGCTCCTTGCCATTGGCCCTGGAGGATGGAAACTGTCAAGGAAGAAACTAATCTTCACTCTTTTTTTCCATGCCAAGCTCGCTCTCTACCTTTCTACTTTTCTTTTACTTCTTTTGCCCCTTACAAGCTTGTCCATGGTTCTGCCTTTGGGTCATCCTTCTCATTTCTTTCCCATTCAGATTGTACCAGAACCTACTTAGCCCTGTCTGTAGCTTCACTGCAAACTCTCCCTGAAAGGCAGCTGTCAATTCCAGTTGTAGGGCAGAGAAAACAAGATGTCTTTGATTCTTTAAACCACTTGTGCAGCATAGCTTTCCTCTGGCTCAGCAACTTTTAATTTCCTGTGTTGTTCCTGGAGCCTTCATGATATCAGCCTCGTAGACAAGCGACCACCCTTCTCAATCCACCATACCATCTGGCCACTGGCTGCTCACCCTGCTCAAACCTTGCCTCTCTGCTCCCAGTCAGCAAGTCTTGCAGTTGCTTCCTCTGGTAAGGCATCCTCACTGTGCACCAAGCCCAACTCAGCAGCCCTTGGAATCCCTCACTCCTCAGGGTCACTGGACCACCAGAGTCCTCTCCTGTATCAGGCCTCTTCCCATAACTATTTTGTTTCCTACCACAGAACTGGGAGACCTTCGAGGAGAAGATGTATGCTGTGGAATTATAAGGGAAAGAAACTTGCTTTCAGCAATGTCCTTGGCAGTAATTACTATGTGACCATGGGCAAGTTACTCAAACTCATTGAACCACACTATTTTTTTAAAATCTAAAACAACAGTCAACAAACTATGGCCCATGAGCCATCCCACCCACTACCTAGATTTGTAAATGCAGTTTTCCTGGAACATAGCTGTGTGCACTCACTTCCATGTTGTCTATGACGGCCTTTTCTGTGACAGCAGAGTTGAGTAGTTGTAATAAAGAGTTTCTGTCTAACAGAGCCTAAAATATTCACTATCTGGACCTCTAGTAAAATTTGCCAACTCCAGATGGGTAGAATGATCAAGAGGCTTCAGTATGTTCTAATATTTTATGATTTCAAGTACATATAATGTCGGTACAATAGTACCTCAGTTTACAAACTTGATTTTTAGGTAAAAATATTTGTAAAATCATTTAACCTCATCAGCATGTGGTAGGTGTTTAGTGTTTCGGTCCTTTTCAGATTTGTCTTGGTTATTTGGTCATAATCTGAATGTAGAGCAGAGACACAAGATCTTTCTTATGTCATGGGTTGTGAGATGCCCTCCCACCACTTCCACATAAATATCCCATGTCTAAACTTGGCTTTGACATCTACATATGTGTATTTCACACCTTCACACCCGTCCTCCCCTCCTCTCTTCCCATCACTCTGTCTCTTCATGCATGAAGTAGGCAAACACAATCTGCTTGCATCATTAACAGCTCTGTGACGGGTCCGAACACTTGGGGTAGTTGTTGCTTTGGAAAGTGGAGGATGACAATCATGTCGAGATGCATCAATGGGATCAGAGCTCTGTTGTGAAAGGAAAACATCCACTCAGCTTCCGATCATCTGCGTTTGCGTCTCAGTGCAAGTTTCCAAAACAAAATCTTCCTATCACATTTCAGGAGTCAGTAGTATACTGAAAACAGATTTGTCACTGGACAGGGTCTGAAAGCTTCCCAAAGCCGAAATGAGGAACGTAAACATAGAATTCTGGGATGCTCCCTGACTCCCATTGCAGAAAAGGACTTCTCAGGATGCACTGATAAAAGACATAGGCAGTGTTTATTAGGCAGAGATTTTAGGACACCCTCAGGAGTAGATTGCAGTATGGGCACTCAGAGAAATGAGAAGCACTACAGTTTGGAACTCAGACTCCTTGTGTGATTCTGGTGGTAGAAATCTCAGTTTGGTGAGAGCAGATAATGATCTATTCATAGGAGAAAGCTTAATGTACAGGTGAAAGGCTGGTCTATGCGCAGATGGAAAGAGCCATTTGTGAGTCAAAAGGGAAAGGCTGAGCCCTTTTGCAGTGAAAGGGAATAGCCCAGGCTTACTGTGATCTGGGAGAAGAAAGAGAAAAAAAAAATTAAACTCGGCTTGTGTCCTGAAGCTGTAATTTTCACTTTTTAAATTATGATTGTCCTTATCTCCTTTTTGCCTATTTTTTTTTCTTTCCTTCTAACTCAAGATGATCATCTCAGAAAGTAAATGAGAAAAGGATGCAAATGAGCTGCTCAGGTCATTGGCTTGGGGGAGAAACAGTCAGGTGATGGCCTCTGCTGGCCGAGCTCCCGACCCTCCACCAGGGCTCTGCGGAGCAGCTCACAGCTCACAGGCAGTGCCTGGGCGCAGCACGGACTCCAGGTCTGGCCTTTGGAACGCAAGATGCCCTGATGATGGACAACATGGGCTGGGAGATGCCCCGCTGGCCCTGGAGAAACACTCGCAGACCAGAGCTGCAGGGCTCTCTCTGCTGGTCCTGCTTACTTTCACTTCACAATTCCTTCTACTGATCAATCTCTTGCTCCTGGCTCAGTGCCCACTTCTCAGGGAACCTGAACTAACAAGTAAAACAAGAAATATGCCGAGGAAGCAGATGGTGTGACAGAAACTGGTGACTGCCCAAGTCACTGGCTGGCTGGCTGAGAGTGTACCATGCTCAGTAGCATGCATGTGGGCACAGGCAGTCCCCGGCACCAGGAGGCAGCTCCGCTCATGGCTGAGTATGTCATTTGTGATGACTTAGCATCATCCTCACTTGCAAATGTGATGTTTCCGGTGCTGGAAGGATATGGGTATACAATGCTTATGACTCAGCCTTTGCCTACGTTGATCAGAATATCCTACTCCGAGATAATAAAAACTATTAAAAACAGTTAAAAGTCAAAGGTACAGTCAAAGAAGCTCTTTTGTGGTTCCAAAAGAGGCTTTTATTTCCTGCACTGGAAAAACAGATTCAGTCTTTCACTCTTAGAGTCAAGGATATGTAAATAGTTAATGCCCACCAAAGTCAAGACTATTAAGCTAAACTCTGGACACTGGGTAAAAGAAAAACAGTACTTACCATCTTGTAGATAGGGCGCCTTCCGTAGATGCCCCAAGAAGTTCAGTATCCCCTAAACCTTCTCAGCCTGGAAGTGGTCTGTCACTTCCTAGTAAGAGCTGCCACCCCAACAGAGATGGATGATGTAGCAGAGGACTCTTATCCACAAGGCAGATGCCCCCTAATTCTTTCCTACTGTCAGATTGATTTAGGTTTAAACCTCATCGTAATTCACTTGGGATGTGTTCAGGCTGATAGGGGATGAAAAAGAGTACATACTAAAGAAGTTATAAGAATGAGCCAGAGTGTTCCAGCAGGGGCCAGATGGACAGTCTGAGGACTGGATTGAAGCATGGTTCATCAGGAGCTCAAAACTCAGTGTAGCCAGGTCAGAATTTTTGAATCGGGTACACATACTCAAGACTTGGGCTTTAAATCCCTGGCGAGGAACCCAGGGGATAAGATAAATGTTACTGAGTTGTCCCAGACTAAACAAAATGGAAATGCCTGAATTGCCTTAGCAGATGGTACAAGAAAAAATATGCAGGTGGGAGTAAGGGGGCTGATTCAATAGAGTTGTTGAGGCTACAACAGTGTGCAGAGGGCTGCACTTCACGGAGGGGATGAGGAGGCGCATCATTCCCCATGCGTGGCTGAGGGTCGCTAAGATCTTCAGTGGTGGCTCTCCCCTATGGGCTGGGCTGAGAGAGAGAGATCAGAGCTGAGTTTTGAGCTTCTTAATATTACTGGAATGTTGAGGCCTTGAAATAAGAGATAAGTGACAGTATTTATCCCTAAGAAACCAAAGGAATGTGATGTCCATAAGGGTAGTCAAGGTCAAAGGGGCAGCCAAGGGGGTCTGATCTGGAACCATGGGGACAGCTATCAGAATATGATAACCTTGGGGTAAAATGCAAGGGCAGTCAGCAAGGCTGCTACCCACACCACACGCACTAACAAAAACTCAAGAAAGATAGAGCAAGAGCTGGGTGTGACTGTTCCAATAAAAAGTCATATGTTCTAGGCTGGGAGCCCATTTTAGGTGCAGAGTCAATGGATAGAAGAAGGGACTGAATTCTTAGAAGGAAGGATTTTGCAAGACTGTAGCAAATCAATCCTCTAATAATTCCTCCAGGCTTTCCCCAGGATGGTGGCCACTTACAGGGAGCCTGTGTACCAGGGTAAGGTATCTAGCAATTCAAGAACTGTTGACTGTAAGGATGAAACAGTAGCAGTTAGAGTGGGTTTGTGAACCACGTGAAATCGATCTATGTGGACCTGAGATTTTCTTCTCTTTACTAGGATAGAAAACAGGAGTGTTCTACCAGTAAGCTACATGACCAGCACTTCTTACAATTTTTATTTTGCAACTGGGTTGTGTCTAGGTGTCCCCCCAAGCCTCATGCAATCATGGAATCCAGCATTTGTGATTGGTTCGTTGTCTAGCGCTGGTGAGAGTGCCGCACCCGCCCAGGGGAGGAGCTGGCATATAATATAAGGGAGGGAAGGAGGCACATTTTTTTCCCTTTTCCCCAGTTCACTCTTGTTGCTTGTGGTGGCTGTGAACGGCTGCCCCTCAGCCACACCACCCTGCCTCACAGCCAGTTGAGTATGGACTGAAACTCCAAACAACTGTAAGATAAATAAACCTTTTCTTCTCTAATTTTTGGCATCAGGTATTTTGCCTCAGCAATGAGAGAAAAGTAACCAAGACAGAGGTCCTCTGCCAAGATCTGCCAGGAACACTGGCTGTCTAGAGTGTAAGACCCTGACCAGCCATCTAACTGCAACCACCATGAACACCAAGACCACATTTCCTTCAGGCTGAGCCCAGGTAGTGAGCCATGCTGGTGGTGCTAGTTCTGGTCTGCTGCCTTCAAGTGGGTCTCATCTGATGCACACCTACATGTTGGAGACCCACACAGAAAGACAAGACAGGCATTTTCAATTCTCTGTCATATAGCATGAGCCTAATCCTACTTAGTCCTTCCTCCTGCCATTCTTTCACAGATAGATGACCATCACTGTGGTCCCTCCTCCCATACCTTTGACAAATTCCTTCAATAAGTCCTTTGCATATGCATTTCTGCCTGCTATCTGCATTTCCTTTAACTCAAACTCCTACATTAAAGGGTCAGACAAGGGGAGCTTGCAATCATTTATTCAGCCATTAGTTCATTTAAGACATGTTCAAAATGCCAACGTACATGCTAAGAATACAAAGATAATATCTATGCTTCCCTGTCCTTTCAGGAACAAAGCTAGCTAACTTAACATTGTCTGATATATTCCAAGTGAAGGGCACACATAGCCACAGTAGTGAGGCTGCCTTAGTAACTTTCCCATTGCTATGACAAAACACCTGGCACCCACAAATTAGAGGAAGAAAAGTTTATTTTGGCTCACAGTTGGTAGAGATTTCAGTCTTTAGCCAGCTGGTTTCAAGACAGAGAGGCATAGCACAAGAACATTGCAGAGAAGGCAAGGCAGGCAGGAAGCAGCAGCAGGATCAAGAGAGAAGAGACATATTTATACCCTTTAAGGCCACACCCACAGTAACCCATCTCCTCCCACCCAGCTTCATCTCCCAACATTACACCCAGCTATAAACCCATCAGTGGCTAATCAATGCAGTGTCACATGCCCACGATCCAGTAGCACACACCTATGACCCACCTATGAGGTTTTGGGGGAACATCTAGATATTAGTTATAATGAAGACTTTGGAGACAAATAGACTGCAGTCTCCAAGAAAGGAAAAAATGTACATTGATGCAGAAAGAAAGAAGAGCTGGGCGCTTCCCACAAGAGCACTTTAGAAGACCAGTTACACAGTTAGGGGGCTCTAAATGCAAAGACTCAAGCTACATTTAACCACAGTAAGAAATGTGTTAGGATGAGCAAGGATTTGGTTGGGTAAATTGCCTCCATTCTCTTTCAAATTTTCCTCATGTTGAGCAGAAGTTTATAATTCTATAAAAATTCATGTACTGAGTCTACTAATGATTGGCAAATATCATCCACATTAAAAAGGAAATGTGATGGTATCAAGTCACAGCATAAACAAAAAAGGGACCTGTAAACAATTTATCAGTAAGTACATTGTAACAAAAATCTGATTGTGTGTAAAAATGCATCATGGCAAAATGAATCCATAAATGTACTGAATCTGTTATAAACTTTATAGAAATAAAGTCATTTCTTGATGCCCACGTGGCCATAGGTAGTGCTGAACACCATCATGGAAAGCGCATGGGGTTGGGGGAGCATATCAAAACGGAAGCCCAGAGAGCACTCTGGGACACGGCGCTAACAGTAGTTTATGTGACAGACTCATAGCCCTGTGAGCATCT
The DNA here is from genome assembly GCA_004365215.1 of Cuniculus paca. Lineage (NCBI taxonomy): Eukaryota > Metazoa > Chordata > Mammalia > Rodentia > Cuniculidae > Cuniculus > Cuniculus paca. The sequence goes on from RJWT010010604.1 coordinate 21,819, forward strand.
CACATCCAGTCTTTCTTTGGCTTTCAAGTCCACCCTGTGGAGGACAGTGCACAGACATCATCCCTGTTTTAGTCACAAAGGAGCATGGCTCCAGAGCACACAAAAAGTTCACTTCATTGGTGGAAGAACAGACAGTGGGACCCACACATTCCCTCCTCGGCCTCACACTGCATTCTACACATGGGCATTGTCTCCAGGAAAGTCCAGCTACACCACACTTAGTGATTGCTACTATGAAGAAATGAATATTAGTTTTTTGTTTGTAAAGCTAAGGAGAAAGAGAAGGCTTTTTGTTATGGGTATATGCGTGCATTTTCATTACATGAACTTGCTTAAACTTTGGCTTAGAAATGTCCTCCATGCAAATCGGTGTGTTTTACTTAAGTGGTGGTGCCCTCTTTCTCAGCAAAGAAAACATAAAACTCCCATTAGGTGTTGATTCTGAAAAGTTGTACAGAAATCTGAACAAAGCCCTTGGGGTTCTAAAGAGCTGTAGTGATCACCACCCTTCTTAGGGAAGCTGGTTCAGGGCTGTCCTGGCTATTTCAAGCCCTTGGACCCTGCCAGCAGTGGCGGCAGCAGCAGGTAAGGAGATAAAGTTGAGAACTTCATGAACTCCCAGCTGGGATTGGCTGGGTGCTGTCTCTGCTCCCCATGGGACCCAGTGGGGCTTCCTGGCCGAGCTCCTCTGGGAAGACTGAGCCTCCGAGCTTTCCACATCACAGCTGTCCACGACTCTTCCTCCGTGACAGGCAGGCATTGTTCTGAGCCCCGAGAAGCTGGCAAGGGCACTATTCCGCCAGGGAAGGAGACAGCCTGAGTTTTGCTAGCATGAAAAGAAAGCCATCCATCTTTCCAAGGGCAGAGGTGCACAGCTCTTGCCAGCTTCCCGTCCTGCAACCGGCCCAGTTCCTGGTGAGGCGGGATACCGAAAACAGAATGGGAACCTGGAAGCCACCTCATCACAAGAGTGAAATCTTATGGAAAGAGGATCCCAATGCGCCACTCTATTTTTCAGAATCTTTCAGCTTGATGATACTTGCTCTTTAGTTTCAAGACCTACAACTACACATTAGGAAACTAAGTTGCTCCAATTTGAAGCCAGAGCAAAAGCCATTAGCATGTGTGCATTGCCTTCAAAGAGCAAAAGCAATTTGCAGTTGCTAGGAATGTGAGCTCCCTCCTTAGGAGTGTAGAGTGGAAACAAAGGAGGCTCACAGGTACTGACAGTAACAGTATTAGTAATAGTAGTAATAATAGTGATAGTGATAATTACCAAGAGAAAGGGTAAACTGCTAGGCAGTGTTCTAAGGAGTTCCGTTACTGCCATTGTAACACTAAAGTTAGCTCCCAAGGGTCTCTCCACTGGACAGAGCAGGAGGTTGCAGAGTGACACCAAATTGCCCTCAGCTACACAGTCTGGATACAGCGAAGACAGAGGACAGATTCATCATCGTCCTTCATACCCTGCAGTCATTGTGCAACAATAAAGACACTAGGACTATCAGGCACCCTACATGGTCTCGTTGCATGCTCTCAGAAAGCAGGTTATCCTTTTCCATTGTCTCCATCTGTTCTGTGTCATTGTAAAACAAACAAACAAACAAACAAGCAAGCAAAAGACAAACAAACAAAAATATACCCAAGGTGGGTACTTTATGAGTAAGGGGAGTTATTTGGCTCATAATCCTGGTGGCTGGTATATCCTAACTGATAGGCACTGGCATGCTGGGTGTACCCTTCTTCCATCTCTCCCTGGCACTGGTTGTATTACAACATGGTAGAAAAGCATAGGGGAAATAGTCACTCTGGTGAGGGGATTCAGGTCAGTGCCTGACTCGTTGATACCAACCTGCTCTCTTCTGGGACTTGGGACTTCCTGCAAGTGCAAGAGAGAGAACCCACTTCTGTGAGAAAACCAGGAATCCTTCTTTAAAACCAAATTGTCCCCCTACTAGGTTTTGCCTCTTAAAGTTTTGATACCACCATAGTGGGGACCAAGCTTCCAGCCCATGAGTCCATGGGGATCAAACCATATCTATAGAAGGAGTAAAAAATACTTTGGTTCTTGCCCTTTTTCAACTGAACAAATAGAAGAACATAAATTTTCAGTCCCTTCCCAGAATTCCAGGGAACAGTGACCCTGCCGAAGATGGAAGCCAAGCTCAAGAGTGATGCTATTCATCCTCTGCCATGTTGCTCCCCAGTGTTGTCACTTCT
>RJWT010010605.1:0-24045 GCA_004365215.1 Cuniculus paca
AAAAAAAAAAGCTTCTCTGGCATACTTGCTCTGCCTCACCAAATGATACCCTCCTCTCTGTTAAAATGTAGTAAGAAGCCCTCCTCAGATGCCAGCATCTTGAACTTCTCCATCTCCAGAACTGTGAATTAAATAAACCTCTTTAATTTTATAAGTTACCCAGTCTCCAACATTTTGTCATAGTAACAGAAAGTGGCTAAGACAACATTTATTCAGTATGTGAAACTACATTCAGAATTATCTTACACTTAAATTAGTATATAAAGCTCCTGCCAATTGAAATCCTGGTCATAACTGTTATTGTTAAAATATAGTCATTGTGATATTTGACTATGTTATGAAATGATGATTAAAATTTTATTCTAGTGGAAATGCCAGTATAGAATAATACCAAATGTAAAACCTCTAAGTTTGAGCAAGTAAATATTGCACTAAAACTATCATAATTGTTTCATGTTTTGTTATTCTTGGTCTGTTCTGTTAAACAATGAGCACTCATTTAAGTAGTACACAATAATCCAAGATTTTGAAGTACTATTTATTCAGTAGTCAATGAAAATTGTAAACTTCCACTGTTAATTTTTCCAAGGAATAAACTTAAGTATTTGGGCTGCTCTGCATGTGTTTAAATGTTATCTCAATAGATGTTTCTGTGAGCAGAACTCTTCAGTAACAGGAATAACACAACTAAGTTTCCTGTATGACAGGTGGAGGATATTGTATACATTAATTTTCAAGTAGAGATAAGAGTCTGACAATTACAAAACTGCACCAGGGTGCTTGTGGGGAATAGAATAAATTGCTTTAATCATTCAGTGGCTCTGGTGGGTGTGATGGAACAAAAACATTCCCATTTTTATCCTGGTCCTGCTTATGAATTCTCTCCTCCTCCCTCTTCTCCACAGAGTAAGAAGGATATGTGTAGTGTTTGCCCTTGTCTTCCTTCAGTAGACAGGCTTCTTACTGGTATCTCTCCAGTGCACAGTGTAGGCCCCAAATCTGACATTTCTAACATCGAAACAGGAATAACATACGTTGGGTAGAGGCATAAAGAGCGCAGAGTCAGACAACTAAAGGGACACAGAGCTAGTTCTGTGAAAAGAACTTCTCATGGAAGCGGGAGAAAGGAAGGGACTATGAATAAAACAATCAACACTTACAACGATTATTCATAATTAGGCAAGAGCATTCACATGCTTGGAAACACAAACTCAACCTACTGGTCTAGTCCCAGTATCCTGGGAGCAGGAAAAGCCTGGAAACAAAAGCAGTTTCCTTTTGTACTACCTTGGAAGAAGAGAGCCACTTGGGGAGGAAAACTTTAAGCCGCAAAACTTTAATGTATTGGTATTGCTTTTTTGAAGGGTCATGTGGGGATTATTTTGAAAGCTCCTCTTTCTTCTCTAAATAAAAAGCAAGGACAGTGACCATAAAGTGCATTACCATTCAGTGCATTTTCTGACTCAAAGAAATAGAATGACTTCAGTCACCATATGTGGTTTAATTCCATCTAAGTATAACCTTACATTTCTTAGTAAATCAGTATCTTGGTTCTATAAAAAGAAGTATAGTACTTCTCAGTCATTTCTTAATTGAAAACATTCACAAGACATGTAATAGTAAAGGAAAGGAGGTAAAATTTAGGATTCTTTGGGAAAAGAAAAGTGTTTATTTCCTTTCTGTGCTTTGACCCTTGCTTGATTTCCTTTGTGTAGCTCCTAGCCCATTACCGTATCTTCTGTGAGCTTGGGTCAATCCTGATTCCAGAGATCTTTTCAGAGTTTTTATATTTATTTTCCTCTGAAGGCCACACTTCAGGACTTTGTAATAAAACACACAGACAAACATGGATCCACTGGTTTACACTCCTCTTGCTGAGATTACTTGTGGCCCAAACTCCACTCTGCCGGATCCCCAAGCTGCCACTTCTTCAATTTGGCCTTGTTGAGACTGAATCTCTGGCCAGGTTGCCCTTTAATTTTCGCCATTAGTTATGTTGTCTAGTAGGCTCTCCACTCGCAAAGACAGGCTACAGTAATGGAGCTAATGGAGATGGGGCCTTAATTTTTTTTGCCATCCAGTATCTGGAGCGAGTTCTGTTTTTGCAACAGAATATGAGCACATCATTTAAGATCAGGATTCTCAAGTCCTGGCTCCTGGATTCTAAGTTTTCAGTTTCTGCACCATCATTCACTAACTTACTGATACTTGTCTCCAAGATGGTGAAAGTGATTCCTACCATCCTAAGTGCTCTCTTTTAAAAAGTTTTGCTTTGAAATAACTGTAGACCACAGATATAAAAATAGTACAAATAGTCTTGTGTAACCATCAATCAACTTCCCTAAATGGTAATATCAAAATGATTGCTATAGTATATCACATATAGAGCATAATATAGAATAATAAATTGAGCCTAATATCAAGACCAAGAAATTAGTAACATACTATTGTTAACTTGACTATAGACTTTTTTTCATTTTTAGCCTGTATTCATATATGCATGTGCTACAGTTCTAACAATTTTATGCCATGTATACTTTGATGTAACAATCAAGATAGACAACTGTCCCATCATCGCCGAAGAACTCATTTGTGCTACACTTCTTTGTATTTCTTTCTTCTATCAGCAGCCCCTGCCCTACTCCCAGTTTCTGTCCTCTATGAACCACTATTCTGCACTCCAATTCTAAATTTCTATTATTTTAAGAATGTTACATAAATACTACCATACATTTTTTAACACTGACATTTTTTCACTAAGTTCAGGAGGAATTTGAGGCCTATCCAGGTTGCTGCCTTATACTGTTATTCATTCCTGGTTATTGCTAAGTGTAGTGTATGGTTGTATCAGATTCTATTCAACTAAGTGTGGGAATGGATGGATTTTTGCCCCCTTTTTGGAGATGGGTTATACATTTCTACACCTAAGTAATCTGCAACAGAGACTGGGAGCTATTCACCCATAATGTAAGATTTAGACTGGAGATGAGTTATTTCCAGTATTTTTCTGTATTAAATCTACTGTGAACATTCTTTTGTACAGATTTTATGTGAACATGAGAGTTTTTCTCTAGAATAAATGGAAAAGAGTACAACTGCTCTGTCATATGGTAAACGTATGATTAGTTTTACAAGAAACTGCCAAAGTGTTTTCCAGAGTCATACAATTTTACATTTTTACCAATAAGAGACCGAATTTCTCCATACCCTCATAAACATTTGATAGGTTCATAATTTTCATTTTAGCAATTCTAGCAGGTCCATAAAATTTCAGTGGTTTAATTTGCATTTTCTATAGGTTAATGTTGAATATATTTTATGACCTTATTTGCCACCCGTTATCTCCCATGGTGAAATGTTACTATTCTTTGCCTCTTTTACAATTTTTTTATGATTTTTTAATGTTGTTTAATGTTGAATAATGTCTTCATATATTTTAGATATAATTGGCAGTTTATCTTTCATACTCATAACAGGGTCTTTTGGAGGACAAACTTTATCTATTGATTTTTTTCATTTATGGGTAATACTTTTGATGTCTAACTTCACTTACAGGAGAAACTAAGAAAATACATCTTTATGTATTTGAATCTGCATAAAAGAATTGGGAGGACAGTCAATCTAATAAAAATATGGGGAATATGTGGTAGCAAGATTTGGACAGGGACAGAACAGTGAATTTTCATCTTTTTATATTATGTGATTTTTGAACTACAGGAATCTATTTTAAAAATAGAGCGTGGGCTTTTGGAGTTAGATGAGAATTTCAACATGAGTTCAACATATTAGTTGTTGGACCTTGGTAAAGTTAAACAATTTTTCTCATCTGTAAAAGTAAATGTACAAATAGGCATGAAACCTTAGTAATATTTTTATAAGTTAGATAATGTATACAAAAATAGTGAATTATGTAATCAAATTTTGAGTTGCGAACCAAGAAAAATTTCTACTTTAATATAAAATAGATTTTTCTATTATATCAGTTTTCTTTGGTGACATAATGCTAAGTTTTTTCACACTTGTTCTACCAAAGAATTACACTGACTATATTTGTGGTATTTTACAATCAATGCTGCTTTGTATGCACTTCTACACTTAAAATAAACAATAGTCTTTACATGAATTGGCAATAAGTAGTAGTCTCATTATGTAGGAATTATTATTTCCAATGTACAAGTGAGAACCCCAGTACTCAAAGAGGTAAAATGACCTGCTAGGTTGTCTAATTCCAAAGCTTTTCTATCTTAAGTATCAGGCTAAAATGCTCTAGAATAATTTGCCATAGAACTTCATTTCCTAGAGACATTGCTTAAAGGCTTCATTAGTTAAATGACTTCAATACAAATTTTAAAATAAAGCATGTTGAAGGTTCCAAGAGCTCCTGTAAAGACTTGTTTAACTTAGCATTCTCCAAATTAATTTAACCATAAAGCTTTTCAGAAAAATACAACACAATGTGCACCTTTTGCCACTGACATTCCATAGGACTTGTTTTAGGGATCCCTGCACTAAGCATACAGTCTGCTTGTTTTAAAACACTTGGATTTCTGTAAACTATCAAATTGTGATGAGTGGCACCAAAGTAGAATTCATAAGAGCTCTACAAATAGTTCATTTATATGGCATTAGAGCTTGCTACAAACCTAATTAATAACCTTTATGCAAACAGTGAAATACGTAACCATAGAGGAGCACCAAGTTTACACCAAATCTGAGGACAGATTGGTAAAGAGAACAAAAATATCCTTAATAATCCTGATTTTCACTTTGAATGGTGTACTATCCTGAAAAGTAAGATAACGAAGTAATTTTGGGGGGTGTATTCTATTTGCTCACGCAAAATAAATGGTTAACATACACCAGAGAATAAATTTATTTTCTTTAATCCTAGTCACTGGCTGTAATTCTAGTACTTATTGCCTGTACCCCTACATGGCTCTTAGAACATACTACACTATTATTTTCTGCCATTTCCCATACACCTTCTTTTCCCTGTTCTTGAATGCTATCATCTATAGAATAGCCATCCAAATAAATGCGTGTTATTACCTAAAATACACACAATTACGGATATACATGTCACAAAATCATCCTATGTGCCCTTTTCTCTAGAAGTTTTTCGGTTCTAATATAATTGCAAAATGAGTCCAACACACTACTTTGTTTTATAGTAACAGCTTCTGAGTAATGAAAAAAGTGAGGCTGATCACTGCCGTTATTCTTAGAAGGAAAATTCACCTTTTTATTCCAGCTTACTTGGTATTTCCATTTTGTTGGGCTGGAAATAAAAGGTATACTGGAATTATAAAACTTGTATGTTTTTCTCTTTCTGTTGATAAGTGCAGTTAATAATTTGTTTTAAAGACATTTTAAAGATCATCAATAACAATTGAAATGAGTGACATATGTAATGAATAATACATTAGAAATATAGTAGCTATACATTTGCTTCTTCTAAAAATTAAATTAAAATGAAAGAAATGCCTGAGTTCAATGTCTAAGTAAGAACTTTAATATTTTAACAGAATCATCTGTAACTTCAAGTTACAAAATACATTAAAAAGGTCTGAAAATAAAGGCATCTCAAAGTGTCAGGCTTCCACCCATTATTACGAGAACTTAACTAAGATGCCATTTATTTTTCTATTATTAAAAACTGAGGGTAAACATTACTACTTTTTCTTTGTCCTGAACTATTTTAAGTATATAAAATGTGCTTTTATAATATACTAGAAATTAGTTTCTAGAACTTATAGAATGGGTCACTAGAGAAAGTGACATGTTGTAATGGAGCAAAACTTGGCTTAATTTGAAATTCACAACATGATTTTTTAATGAAAAATTTTATGTTATCCACTAGTTCGCTAAGATTTCTTTTGGTCACAATTCAATGAAAATAAAAAAAAATGTACTTTATGTATTTGTTTACATTAACCAGCTTTCTGTTACTATCACAAAATATCTTGAGATAGCTAACTCATAACAAGGTTAATTTTGACTCATGGTTTTGGAAATTCCGGTCTATGTATGATCTGGCAGATTCACTGCTTTCAGATTTCTGTTGGGGATGTTGGACTACAATGGACTACAATGGCTGGTAGAAAATGGAACATGCTCTTACCTAACGGCAAGAAAGCAAAAAAGGAAAAGGAAGGGAAGGGTCCCACAATTCCCTTCAAGGGCATATCCCTCATGATTCAAGGACCTCCCAGGAAGTCCTACCTCCTAAAGGTTCCATCACCAAGTCTTGAACAGGCAGGTCTTTGAGGGATGTCTGGCATTCAAATACTGCCCTGCTTAAACACTTATCTACTTAGCAACTTCAGACATTTTCATATAGAGTACAAAAATTCTGGTACCTTCCTAATTCTTAAGCTAACAATTGCAATACAACTTAAGATTCTAAATTCATGTGCCATCTGTGGCAAAAGATGTTGCAACATTTGGAAATTTATTTCTAAAAATGAAAATCTGAATTAATGAACAATTAATAACCTGTAAAAGAGCTCTAATTTCAGAATACTGAAATTTATATTCATGTTTCCAAAGAATTTGAGGCCCAACTAAAGCACAAAATCAAGTCAATTTGACTGTTTACTAGAAATCAACGCAAACATTCGTGTCTTAACTGATTTTGTTAATCTCCTGCATTGGGTTCTTTACTGATTGGTAGTCCATATAAGAAGACTCAGCAATTAATGTTTAATAGAAATGGGTTTATTCAAATCTGTTATAATTACATGGAATAGTTTGGTGAACTATCAGAATGTGAAATCTGCCTTCTCTCTGCGTCACTCATATACCCCAAAAGGATTGAAAAAGATTATATTTAATAAGTCTAAAAGCACTAGCAGCTATAAAACAAGATGTGATATATATAAATACACAAAATGCTTATTATGCTTCACCTAAACTGAGCCTTAAAGTAGCTGGTAGTTACAAAACAGGGTGAAGATAACATACACTTTCTAAAGCTGAGGCTCATTTTTATAAGAAATTTGGTTTAATAACTAATCTTTCATGTTAACCACATTCACAGTATTTGCTTTACAGTTTCAAATTTTAAAAAAATTAAAAGCATAAGCTAAGTTGATATGCATAACAAAAATTGTTTCTTTTCTATAGAGTAAGCTATCTACTTATATTTTTTAGTAAAATACATTTGCAGAGTTTGAAAGTCAAACCTTGTTAAGATTTATTCCAGAATCATTGTCCTGACTTTGCCTCACAGCCAATCTCTTTTAACTGTTTTCCTGGGTTTTTTTGGCTGTCTTTAGATGATTTTCTTAGGTTACTTTTCGTTGTTAACTCTTTGGATTAAAAACTTAGCCAACTTCAGACAGCTAAGTAGAGCCTCTCTCCTGAACACTTTCTGTCTTCTTGCTTTTCTCATTGCTGAAACAAATACCGAACACCTACAAGTTAAGGGAGGAAGGATTTATTTAGCTCACAGATTGTACGGGTTTCAGTTCAGTTGGCTGGCTCCAAAACACGGCAATGCAGAGGGGCATCTCAGAGGAGAAACAGTTCACAGTGGGAAGAAAGCAAGAAAGCAATAAAGCATCAAGCAAGCAGCACCAACCCTCTTTCTATCCCTTATATTCTATCAAAGCTACCCACTAGGGTGGGCAGCACTCACACCCTGGGCGGGGAGTAGCCTTAATCTTAGCATTACACCATGAATCAATCCCAGCACCACAACCCTAGACCCAGTCATCTCCAGAAAGCTCACCTATGACCACATGAGGCTTTGGGGGGACATCTAGACATAAACCGTAACACACTGTTGTCTAAATATGGTTATCTTCCTCTTATTTCTTCATTAGAAGAGTACATTCTCCAGTTGCCTCTTGAAGTATATGGTAGGTTTACTAAAGATCTTGCTTATTCAAAAATAAATTTTTATTATAATTTTAAAGCATATTAATTGCACAAATTACTGGGTTTCACTGTGACATTTCCATGCATTACATATATCATTTTTTGATCACATCTACTTTTTCTTCTAACTTTTCTTACCATCTCATCTCTATGTCAGATTCCATTCCCCAACCATTGTAGTCCCTCTTTAAAAATATTTTTACCTCACTATAATACTTAAAGAAAGCTGAGTAAGATGTAAAGGAGAAGAAAATGAACTATCTGTACATAGGAACTGAGTTACAGTCTGAAGGCATATATATATATATATATATATATATATATATATAGTCAGACATATATTTATAGTCTGAAGGCATATATATTTGTTTTGGTATCATAAATAACTGAACATAATCACAAGCAAATATATATATACTCTACAGGCATTACCATGAATATCTTAATTACCTGTGTCCAATTCTTTCATCAAAGATTATTGTCATTTGTTCTGAAAACATCTTTTACATTGCAAAATTTTGAATTTCTGGGTAACATTTATCTTCACTAAGTAGTCTTCTTATTAAGTCATGCCTAAATTGCTGTAGACAAACAGACAATTGGCAATTTCAAGGAAGTAGTCTGCTACTGTTGAAAGAGAACCATACTAAAAAAACAGACTTCATTCTCACTTTTTCTTGAATCCATTTAATTTATAAAATATGCCAATTAATCAGTAAGATTTCTTCAGATCTAACATTGTATGAAACCACTAACAACCCTCTTATCATGAAAAAATATATAACATAGCCTCCAAAAACATTACAACCAGCTTACCAATACCTTTTATCTGCTACTCCTATATGAAGCATGATTTTCTCAAAAGCTATCTCCTTAGAACTTAACGAAGAGTCCTGACTCCTAGTATTTTTGGTCAACATATTTGACTTTACTTCACATTTTAATTATATTCTGCTTCTGAAACTATCTCACCCAATACTCTGCATATCCATCATTTTCCCACTTAAGCCTTCTGTAACTGTTTTAGTCAGTCTTAAAGACCTCTCCATGCTGCTAATCATTTAATTTAGCCATTTCAAGATTTCCTTTAGTTTTATTATGTCTTTCTTATTATAGGATTAAAGAGGAATGACTACAAGAAGAATTTTATTGTTGGAGGACAAAACCTACAACTTCCCTGTGTTCTTTGTGTTTGTTTTTTTTTTAATGGCAATGTTTCATGATGTTATCTTCATGGAATCATTTATAAAGAAACAAAGTTCATACCAATCCTTATCTTTCACTTTACTAACAAAAAAGTCTCCCCCCAGCAATGAAATTTTATATAATAGTTCACTATATAAAATATACCACAAAGTACAACTGTTCTAGTTATGGTTTTTAAAAGACTAGTGCCAGCAACAACCTCCAGGAGTCCTTCACAGGTATGGAGTGTAGCAAGAAAAACATTATAGTATCTTTAAATATTAAAGTTGCCAGGATAAACAGAATATCAAAGTTTCAAACGAAATAAACCAATTACTTCAGGAGGTTTCTTTACAACATCATTCAAATATTATTAAATTCATTTTTTCTCTATTTCTCAAAGTGTTAAAATTTCACAAGTTTATATTTGGAAAACTATCCCTTTTTCAAAAGCAGTCTAGCAATAGATATAGCATCAATTTAAACATACTAGTTATGAGTGTAGCATATCAGGAGGAATAATTAGTAATTTCTCCCATAATAACTTTCAATATAGTACAAGATATCAAGCATACACTAGTAGTGAAATGGATCAAAATTATTCTTTATTGAACGTCTGCTTACATGTCTGCTATTTCTGGGTACAGATAAACCTGAAATATTGCATTAGTTTCCATATTTCAACCAACTGAATTGTAGCAGTGAATTACCTATATGTTCCCCTAGATGTACTTTCCAGAAACTAATGCATTAACCTTCCCGATTTGTATATGTACTAGAGCACAGATTTAACATTTAAAAAAAAAAATTAAACACTCAAAAACAAATCAAACAGCATACTGTAAACAAATAATTTTTACATTTACACATATAATACCAGTTCCATGACTTCTGATTAAACAGTAAAATGGAGATAATTATAAACCAACAATCTTCCAAACTATTCAATTCTTGTATGTATAACTAAACATTTGTCCTAGAAAATTTTAACACTTTGGGACATTCTTTCTCAATTAGGCTTTCATAATGGTACCTCTGCTCACGAAAAATAACAATTTTTAAAAATAATGTAAAATAAAAAGCCAATTATTATCGTGAACAAAGTTGTGCACAATAATGAAGTGTTCTTTTTTCTTTCCACTATAACTTATCATTTATTACAAAACAGACAATGTGCAGTCCAAAATGAAATACGACACTCGTGCAGGTCAGGCTCTAAGCAGATCATAAAATTAACAGCCTAATTAAAAAGCAACAAGAATAGAGATATAACTATTGTAGAAAATGCAAAGTTCTGGCCATGAATGGATCAGAAGTAATGACTCATGTGCCTATCTTAAGCTCACTGATGTCTTATTTAAAAAGTAGAGACAATAGATAAATGACAGAAACTCCTAAATTATTTCTCTCAAGTGAAAAAGTTATTTTTTAGTATACCACTCTTAAATTACACACTTCATATTTTCCTCAGTAAGATTATTCAGAAGAGGCAATCCTATTCATACTTAACCTAGTAAGTTTTCCCTGACAGTTTCACATAAAAAGTTACGAAAATCACAATTTTGATGAATTTCCTTTTAATCATACAAACATTATAAACTACAGTAAAGAAATTAGGGCTTTTCTTATTTTATCTAGAATGATCTATTACCAAATCTGTTTATACTGTTAACAGCAATCACATACTATGAAAAAATGCATCTCAATTTCACGGTGAACTAGCATCCATGCTTATTCCACATAGGCACTGCCAGTGGTCCCTGCGTTGTCCTTTCAACAATGACAAACTCATCAGGGTTGCCAAATGCCTCATAAAAAACCAACAAATCTTGGATTGCACGCTCCTCAATCTGAAAAGTAGGAGGGGGAAAAAAGGAAACCTGCTTTAATGTTTTAAATACAACTAAGTAGGATACCACTTTACATGGATACCATACAGCAGAATTATACCAGGTACAGTGGTACCTCGGGTCATGAACTCAATTCCACCCATCATTATGGAGAGGACGGCTGTGTTTGTGCAGGAAGATGGCCACGGCTGTGTTCCTCACCTGATGTGGAGTTCACAAATGGAAGCAAAATTTTGCCCAATGCTTCCGTTCGTGAACTGAAGTGTTTCTGAACAGAAACATTTGCAAACTGAGGTACCACTGTACATATACCTCACTTTCTCTTGGTAAAGAGAAACCTTGAGGTCTTCTCTAGAATAACCAGATTCGCATTGTGGCAGTCAGGATGGAGTTTCATCTGGTTGGTTTTGAGACCCACCTTTCAGTGTGTCTTGGGGGGATTGTGGAGACCTTGTGGTCTATGTCTGGTCCCTCATACCTTCCACTCTAGCACTCTCTCTGTGCTGCTTCACAGCTTCTATGGACAAAGCAGCTTTGCTCCACCATACCCTTCCACCATATCTCAGCTTTGGAGCTAGGGGATCACAGATTGAAACTGTGAGCATATTAAACCTCTCTTCCTTTAAATTGTGCATGTTGTGTATTGCGTACTACTTGACTAAAAAGAGAAATTGGTACTTGAGATGTGGAGTGATTACTATGATTATATATGACAGAAGCCTGTGAAATTCGTTTGTTGGAGAAGTTTGGCAAAGTTTGGAGATGCAGGTTAGAGAAGCTCTATACTGTTGTGAGCAGTGTTTGGTGGGCAATATTAGAAGACCAGCATGTTGACAGGCATGCCAGACCCAGGCATCTTTCATTTGGAAACAAGGTCTCCAACAGCAGTTGAACCTGAGGTCACATGTGTTATACTCTAGAACAAAATTTGTCTACTTTTTGCCCAAGCCCTGAGACTTTGTGGGAGACTGAGATTAAGGGCAGCAGACTCATAATCTGTAGGATGACATTTCAAGATAGCCTAACATTCAGTTTGTAGCATGGGTACGGATGGTTGCTTTTAGTCAGACTTATGTGGAGAATAAGGGGCAAAGGGCAGGTCAGAAAAATTTGAAAATCTTAAATTTGGGCTCAAAAATTAGGGCCAAAAAGAGGTGTAGCTGCTAAAGACAATAGTGTCATTAAAAGGAAACAAAGTACTTTATATAGGGACAAGAAAAAAGATACCTTCAGGGTATCTTAGGAATTATCAAGACCCCACTTATTGCAGGCTTGAGAGTATAAAAGTATTCATCTTTCTTTTGAGAAGAGTTCCTGTAACCCCTGCTAAAGAAAAGCCTCCTAGAGAATGAATTTCCTGATATTCATTTCATCATGCTCAACATCTATGAATTCAGAGGCTGCTGTAGCCATGCTTCATGGGGGCCTCACTACTGCTTCCACAGAGAGTAGATGCTGGGATTGCCCACATGATGCTTTTTTACTGGCATGCAGAGTTGTGGAGTCAGGGATACTTTCACTCTGATTTCAAAGAAAGGCCTGGTTGTGGGAACGAAGCCAAAGGTGCAGTGAAGACCCTAGGAAGTTGAAGATGCCGGGAATGTAGACTATGTGCCTAGGAAAGCTGCAGGCTATGAATGCAGTCACCCAAGAGAGAAGCTGTGTCAGTTGCAACCAGAAAGGCAATAGGTATAGGACCACTCAAGCCCCTTGGAACTCCCACTTTACCACTGTGTGTCTACAATACTAGACATGGAACTGTCTGACTTAATGTTTGCCCTTTGGTTAGATTGTTTGTTATACCTTTATTCCTTCCTCATTTGGAATGGGAATGTTTATTCTGTATCATTGTATTTTGGGATTCTGTGAATTATTTTTGACTTTTACAGAGTCTGCCTTGAGTCTCAGAGAAGACTTTTGAAAGTGCTGGAACTGTTGAGACTTTGGGAAAAGGACTGTTGCATTTCTAGGACTGACACAGGATAGTTGTATTACGGTTAGGTGGAATTATGAACTTGCTATTTTCTTTACTTGGAGATGAAATATGATTTAAGGAGATGTGTTTAGCAAACAAATTGAAAAGGCATAAAATGCGTCAGTTAGGGTAGAGTTTCAGCTTGCTTTGCTTTGCGAACTGCCCCCAGGGATTGATGGAGCATGCTTCTAGGTGTCACTGGGTGAGTCATGGAGGCCTTGTGATCTGTGTCTGGGCCTTCATACTTTCTATTCTGGCACTCTTCCCCTGCTTTGCTTTCCAGTCATCATGAACTAAGCAGCTCTACTCTGCCATGTCTTTCTACAATGATGTGTCTTCTTTAGAGCAAGCAGATCATGACTGAAGCCATAAGCTAAACCTTTTCTCATTTAAATTGTGATTGTTGGGTTTTGTGCCTTAGTGATCAGAACACTAATGTACCCTCTCTACTTGAATCTGAATCTTTAAGTAGAAGGAAAAAGAAACTTAAAATTTTTTTAATTCATTCATTTCAACAGTTTTATCTTGTGAGATACTTTCTAAATTATTATTGTACAAGTGTTCTAAATCCTGTGCAAGTGCTATAAATCTTGCTTCTCATGACTTAAAATATAAAACAAAATTTATCCTATGTCAAATGAGAATTTAGTTTCTAGTAAAATTACTATTTTTAAAATGATTTGCCTAAATGCAAATTGCATAAATGTAAATTGTAAAACAAACAAACAACAACAAATGACAAAATATAATAAATATGTAAAGAAAAAAATAAAAACATCTTGCTTCTGAGTTCTCCAGTGCCATTATGGGTCTATGTAAAAGCCTGGCTGTCTAGTCTCTCAGCCAAGTCTGTAGAATCTTAACTTTCCTCAAATAAATTCTTTCTTAAGTTAGCCAAAGTCGGTATGTGTTGCTTACAATTTAAGAACTTTAACTGATACAAAAGCCAGGTATTATGCTAGACACTGCCAAACTCACTTACTGGCTACTTATAATACTAAACAGTCTAAAGCATTACCAAAACTAAAAATATAAACTCTATCACAATTTATTAGTTCCAAATTAATTATCTTGAACACCTTCAATTAACATTTAAATTACTGAATGTTTCGGTCTACTTTTATATGTCATTTAAATTTTTAATTTGACAGATAAAACTGTCCAAAGCAAACAAATACAATTTTCTTAAGACTTAAAAATGAAATGTAATGTAGTTATTCCCTAACTTAAACCTTAGTAGGTTTATTATTTACCTGAATCAGAGCCAAGGGTTTTTCTCGACTTCTGATAAGAGCTGCTTCCTGTTGTAGCTCTTCTTCTACAATAGATGCAAAAGTGACTGGAGCTACCACAGAAGCAGTCAATGAAGAAGATAGCCAGGGACTGTAAGAAGAATAAAAATGAGTTTCAATCACCTTCTCCAGTTTTGGTAGTGAAGAATTTCCTCTGAAACAAGCAATGATACATCCCCCACCCCATGACAACTATATAAGAGGACTTAGAAGTCTTTGCAGCAATTACAAAACAATGAGGTAATGGAAACAATGATAGTTACTATTTTATTTGGATCAGTGTTACACAGAAATGTTTTTAAAATTCCAGAAAGTGGGGATGGAGTCAAAGAAAAAAAAAAAGATAACTAAAAGTGTGGAGCAGAGAATACTCAAATAATATATTCTACTTAATACCTTAGTATTTCCAATTTCATAACATTCTCTTTCAATGCTAAGCAGTTTAACTTTATAGGCCACAAATCTATCAGTTAACCTTACTTGGGACTGTCTAGAGGTGGTAAATCTGAAATATGGTTGCCTTCTGTTCCTGAGGCACCATGACTGGAACATCTACAAAGAAAATGTCAAAATTGGAGATTAAAGCTTCCAGTAATTAGTAAACTGCTAATTAATAGACATAGGCTTCTGCTTCAGGAGACAAATCAATGTGTGCAATCAGACCTACTTTTAAAATTACAAGTTAACAAAATAATCTACAGATACTTTTACTACTGTGTTTCAAAATACATAGAAATTAGATGCAGTGGTACCTGGGTGCATGAACTTAATTCGTTCCATGATTCTGGAAAAGATGACCACATTCGTGTTCATTGGGGAAAGATAGCCAAAGTTATATTCATCACCAGATGTAGAGTTTGCAAACAAAAGTATTTGTGAACCAAGGTACCACTGTAACTACCAAATTATGTGGATGACTAATATGCTTCGATAAGCTAAGGATTATAAACAAAACAAGAGTACAAGACTTGATCTCTAATAGTTCATAAGCTAGATGAGGAAACAACATGTAAAATGACATATAAAACAGAATTTAAGACAGTATCTAACAAGCTGAGTTCTATTATCTACAAAGACTATAAAAATCAAAATATTTTAGTCATTTGAGAGGATTTCAGGGAGAAGAAAGAACTTAGGTGGCAATAATAAAAAAGTATACAAGAGGCAGATGGAAGTATGCTAAGAAAAAAACTGAAAAAAAAAGTGGTATAATGATTGGCCAAATTGTGAAATTTTAGAACAAAAGAGATACCTACAAATTACCTACATTAATCAAATGTCTTCTTTCAGCAATAAGCAAAGTGATGAGCACAGAAAGCCAGGCCTATAACACTGACTTCCTGATTCAATTATGTACAGTTACTGGCATGTCTGCGAACTATGACGTGCTAAAAATCACGCTAATTAACACTCTTAAGATGTAATTTTGAAAGAGATCATTTACTGAAGCATCTCTGACAATCTGATTTATTAGCAAGCAATACGTAATACTGAATGAGTATTTCTTCATTCAGAAATGGAACATGGGAAATTTAGAACATACACAGTATTTCAGTTCAGCCTTCTTTTTGAATCATGCAAAAGTTTCTTTGGGTTGAGTAAGGTAAGCAGTATGCATGGTTTCTCAATTTTAGTTTTAAAAAAAATCTAAAAAATGTCTGTACACAAGCTCCTGTCTGCTAAGTGCAAGGTCCAGAGTTTGATGCCAGGTAAACAAACAAAAAACAAAAAAAACAAAAACAAAAACAAAACAAAACAAAACACCAGTCTATACAGAATCAAATGCATAGATAATACATTAGATTCACTTGAAGGCCAAATAACTCCAAATAATATGAAAGAGAAAACCTTAAGAGAATGTAGAATTTATCTAAACACAAAGTATGCATTGAAGATCTGTTTCTACTAATAAATACTACAACAAACACTGTATGTGAGCTAAAAAAATTATACTCAAGAGTTAGACAATATGAGAGTATTATAACTGCTACCTGTACTACATAAGCAAAGTACCACAGATTCGGAGACCAACATCAAATGAAAGAGGGTACATATTGATGGTTTACCAAGGAAATAACAGTAATATTGTGGAGAGTAGCTCTGATAGGACTCGAGTTGTACAAATACATGAAGTAAAAGCCACATGGTTAAACTTTTGATAGCTTACTTAAAGGCAGGTGTTCTCTTCAATAAACAAAAAATGATTGGTAGATGGTAAGGAAGAGATTTAAAGGGAAAATAAAATTTTAAAAAAACCACTCAGGCCACAGTACATAAAATGCACTGAAAACTAAAATGTGTAGACCTGATGTGTATATGTGAGGGCAAACAAATGAACTGATATGTATATTGTCTCATTTCATCCTTATGGTACTCCGTGAAAAAGATGTGTTATTTTCATTATACATAGGCAACTAAAATTCAGAGTCTTATAAAACTTGCCTGATTCACAAATTGGGTTAAGTAGCAGAGAGCTACATCAAATCCAGATCTTTCTCACTTATTTCTCTTAGTCTGGCATACATTCCATGTCAGTCTTTTCATTTTTTAAGGAGTGCCTCAATATCACCTTCTTTCTTTTCCTATAGAACTTGAATTATTATTATAAAGCTTCATGTACTGTGTCATTATTGCTTATATGTCTGTCTTAAATGCTACACTAGTTATCTCAGAATATTTCATTTGTTTGGTTCATCTTTGTATCTCAATGTCCAGCAGAACACCTGAAACACATATTTGTTTAATAAAAAGTAATTAGAGAATAAATGACTGAAAGAGGAACGTCAAAGTTCATATTTTGAAGTATAAGTTATCTTTTTTAAGTATAAGGTAAAATAAAAGTGGTTTTGTTTCTAAGTTCCTAATCCCTTTAAATTACTGATAATTTTTTTTCTTTCAAAGAGATAATGAAATACAAAATGAAGTGAGAATAGTTCCAGTTACAAGATTCTAATTTTTAAAGAAGTTCTATAAGCTTGAAACCTGCCGGATCTCTACCTGACACACAAAAGAAGAGAACTCTCCAGGACAAAATTTGAAGACAGCTTCAGGCCAGGAGAAAAATGAAGTTTTAAAAAAATGAACTAGACAAATATTACCATAAACTTATTATGAGATAATGAGAATCTAGACTGGAATGTGAATAAATGCATGTAAATTCTATATTCTGATCAAATTACCTTAGAGAGAAACTAAACAAAAATGCCCTTGGTTAAGTCTCTTGGAAGGTCTTAAAGGCAGCTGCCCATGGCTATAAGACACAGATTTTCTACAGCATTAAAGTATTAATATAGGACAAAAACAAAGAATAACTCAAGATGCTAAAATATAAACCTGATGCTCTGGGGAATCAATTAAAATGTTCTGCCATTCTCAAAGAAATGCAAAAATATTTTACATCCAATCATTACTATTTAATTGTTAAATAAGCAGCAACTACAAGAGGTCTTTGAAAATCATGTCACTGTCTAAAATATCTGAACAATTGTACCAAAGTGTCTTATACTGTACAGGTCTTGCTAAACCACAGTGAAACAATCAGAGCTTAAGTATAACTATTTATATAACAATTCATAATTTGTAAAGCACTTTCATATATGCTTACTGATATAAGCCACATAGTAAACTGGTGTGATGCACATTACAATCTTCATTTCATACATGATAAGGTTCAGAAACTGAAATATATTTCATAAATCTGTAATTCCAGAACACTTTCCACTAATAATTTTTCAATTAGTAAACTCATTAAATATACATTTATTCAAAACAACTTGAAGTTCATTAAAATTTCAACTGAAAGAAAATTTGTTGAATAAAACTGCGTTGTGATTTAAAAGATAAAAAACATTCTAAGCTTTCAAACATTAATATAGTATCGCTAGGCTACAGACACTAACAACAAAAAAACAGATATAGCCTTATGAGGAGTGGCAGGGGGGGCAACATAAAAATTTAGCTAAACTCTTCTACAGAAGACTCGCTCAAACCACAGAGTATTATTCTTGTCAAACAGACTTGAAGCTAAATTATATTTTGTTCATATAATTCGTTTTTATTTTATGTAAAATTTTAGACTAGCTTAATTACAAAGACTTTTATATAAGATAGCTCTTGGTTTTATGAGTAGCTTTTCTTACTAATTAGATAATTAGAAACACAAATGCATTTTCTTGTCCAGAATTAAACAAGAAGTAAGACGAAAATGAAAGAAATACCTAAGTAAAATGAACAAGTAGAAACCGTATAAATCCCTCTCTTCTACTTTTTAACATTGCTAAATGATATTTCCTTTCTTGCCCTAGCCTTTGGGAGAAGGAGAAGTCACATTTCTAAAATTAAAACAAGAATGTCCGATTTGCAGAATTTCCTGAGATGAGCCCCTTTTGCGCCTGCCACCCTAACACAGCAAAAGATCGTAAAAAAGTATTCCTGTCTTACTGCTTTAACTCCTAGTATTTCCTGTTTATATATTCCTTTCTTCTTTTAAAAATCCCATGCCAAGTTTAAAACATGTGACAATAAAAGGAATCAGTAATTGACCTATTTTTATATTATTCACATAACTATAAACATAATAATATACTTGTATCTGAATATAAAAATGTTTATAAACTACAACAGTTTAAGCCCTTCTTTCTCAGTGAAGTTGTTCTTTTTCTTTCTCTGAACCACTTATCTGGCATGTAATCATATATCACTTTGTGACCTTTTAATACTGTTAAATTGTAACAGTTTCATTCTTTTTCTGTCATAAAACTTTTAAATGTGTGCCCATCTAAATTTACCAGCTACATTTTAAACATATTAAAGGATGAGCCTGTGTATTTTATTTTTATATAAACCAAGCAGAAGTCAGTAAAATGTTTTATTTCTAGCAGGTGTTCGATAATTTAGTGACTATTTTATTTTGTCTGCGCTGCTTTATATTTCCAGTTTTAAAAGCTTACTTATTATTTAAGTAATATCTATGGTGAAATAAAAACTAAAGCTCAATCTATCTGTTTTTACAAAATCAGTATCAAGTATTAGTCATAGTAATTCAAAACACTAACTTACATAACAAACACTCAAACCATAAATACATGTTTGATCCATACCTTTCCTCAATTCAAACTTCACAAAGTGCACCTATTATGGCACACATTTTTTCACAATTAGGAACCCTGATGTTATAGCACACTCTAGCGATCAACTACGAAACCACAGATCCTTAATATTTTGTGAGTTCTAAAACAGTTACTTAACTGAGAAAAAAACTTTTAAATTTCAATATAGTTAACATTTAAAACATAAAATGCTACAAAATAAACAACTTTCATACTTGCAAATCCATATGTTGAAGTCATGCAATATAACTCACTATATTAGAAACAAATATTACTTAAAACAGAGCTACAGTTTTAACTCATTGATTTATTCAGTCATTCAACTGTTCACTGATCACCCACTACATGCTAGGAACCATTCTAAGCATTGGTGATACCTGATTAGCAAACAGAGACATCTTTGCTTTCATGGAAAACACAGTTAAGTATACAGACAAGAAAATATTTGTTCCTGATAATCATTCAACAAAGAATCACACTAATAGGTATTATAACTATGGAGGGTAAAAATGAAGAAGTTGAACTTTTCAAAAATATATGACCAAACAGACTAAAAAGAGTCAAACCCAATTAGTCAAGGGGTAAAAAGCAAAGAAAGAAGCATAATGCATTTGAGAATAATAGCCCAAGAAGGCTAGACCACAAAGGTCACGTTGTAAGACAAAATTAAAGAAGCTGGCAAAAGCCAAAGTGTGTAGGTCTTGAAGATCAGATTAAGAACTTTACCTTTTATTATAAAAGCAATAAGCTCTATATTTTAAAAAGAACAAATCGGTTCATATATCGGAAAAATGGCTATGGCAAGTTCAACCACAAGGGCTACTCTGGAAGCTCCGGTGAAAGACATATGAATGAGGGTCAGGGTCTTCAAGATAGTTCAGTATACATATTAAAGAAATACTATTTAAGAGCATTAGTGACTGCCAAGTCCTGATGACAGACTGAGGATTAGTGAGGAACACAGAGGATTCAAAGACTTCCAAGAGGTACCGAGGAAAAAAAACAATCAGGAAGAATGAGTTTTGTTTTTTTTTCCTGTAATTTGTTTGATTTTCGTTGTCTGAAAAAGACGTATGAGGAAAACATTAAGTTTGCTTTTGGACACAAAGTTTGAGGTGGTCCTCATCCACCTTATTTATGAGATTGCCCTGTGTGGGGTGTAGTTCAGCAATCCCTGGGTTCATTCTCCATTACTGAAAACATAAAATCTACTTCATAAAATGATTAAGATCATTTCAGAGCATAAAACCACCATGTAATATTTAAGTATAACATATTAAAGTTTTTTTTACCTTACAACTTTTGGAGCCTGAGAATTTTCAATTCCTTTAAAACAAGTTTTTTTGACATGATCTCCTGCACTATGGTTAATTACAGATTTTTTGTCTTCTAAGGAGAAATCCCGGAATGACTTGGATGAAAATGAATGTAGAGAAGATGTCCTATAAAAGAAAGCAAAGGTCAAGTTAAAATGTCCATTTTGTAAAAGGGCATTGTTGAAGGAGACAACAGAACACAAGCAAACATTTTATAATGATACAACTACAGTTTTCAATGTGATACTGGTTTATTGCCATCTATGGTGAACCAATCAAAACAATGCAATAAGAAAAATGAGCCAATGGACACCAATACAGCACATAAACCCAGATGTTGAAATTAGCAATGACATTGAAATAGCTATTGTAACTATGCCTCATAGTTTGCAATGATTTGTGCAAAATGACTTAACAAACAGGTAAACTAGGCAAAGGAAAAGAAACAACAAAAAAAGAATAAAATGGAATTTCAAGAATTCTAATACCATAAAAAAAATTCACTTGGACAGACTTCGCAGACTGAGTGAATAAACTTGCGATAAATCAATAGAGAAATTTGAATCTGAAGAACAGAGCAAGTAAGTGAATGAGAAAAACTTGAATCAGCAGTGATGATTTATGGAAGC
Organism: Cuniculus paca; assembly: GCA_004365215.1. Taxonomy (NCBI): domain Eukaryota; kingdom Metazoa; phylum Chordata; class Mammalia; order Rodentia; family Cuniculidae; genus Cuniculus; species Cuniculus paca. The sequence continues at coordinate 21,237 of RJWT010010605.1, forward strand.
TTTAAAGGTCTAAGCTGTATGAGTGGAGTACCAGAAGCAGAGAAGAGATACAGCAGACAAAAATACTTAAAGAAACAATTGCTAAAGTTTTTTTAAAATTTGAGAGAAGACATAAATTTAAAAATATGAGAATTTTAGCAAATGCCTAAAAGGATAAATGCAAAGAAAATCATACTTAGGCACAACTTCTTAAAGCTAAAGATAAAAAGAAAATCTTGAAAGTAACCACACAAATACAATACAATAAAAAATGGGCAGCTTGCTTCAGAAAAAAATGAAGGCTAGAAAATTGGAACGATATCCTTAATGTAATGACAGCAGAAAAAATGTCAATCCAACCTATATTCATGTTAGCATGCTTAGAAGAGGTCCTCCCCAAGTCAAACCTTAAATTTTTATAGTCCTGGTCAATAGCAACAGACCTGTCAGAAACCTTGAGCCAGAAACAAAAAACAGATCTCTGACCCAGAGAAAGTGTGAAATAATAAATGCTGGTTGTTTTAAAGTTCTGGGGAATAATTTGTTAGGGGGCAAGAGAACATACAAAGTATTACAAAAATTAAAAGAATAATAAGGAAATATTATAAACAACTTGATGCAAATGAATGACAAATCACATGGCATGGACAACTATCATGAAAAAATAAATTAAAAGAAAAAATTCTATATAGAATTACACTACTTAAAAATTGAATTAGCCACAAGAGCTTTTAAATTAGAGAATTGATAAACTGATTCTAAAATCTGTATGAAATACAAAAAGCCTATACATTCTTTAAAAAAAAAAAACTAAAGTTGGAAAATGACAAAACAAATTAAAAGAGTCATCAACATAGTGTGATACTGGCATAAGGACTGACAAACCAAAACAGAGCAGAGAGAATCCATTAGACCTTCAGACATACTGTATATTCATTTCACTTTCAATAGCTGAACTGCCAAGGCATTTTAACAAGTGGCATAACTACAACTGGAAGTCCTTAGAAAACATAAAGCCTGACCCCTATCTCATCCTATACTCCAAGATTAATGTGATGAATTATTAATATAAAAGTTAAATAATCTAGAAAATAACTAAACACTATCATAAATTGGTATGCAAAAGTTTTCAGAGGACACAGATAGCAATAATCATCAAATAAAGATCTGGTAAGTTAGACCTAACCAAAATTAAAAACTTCTGCTCAAAAGAAGAAATGATACAGAAAATAAAATATATATAAAACATACATTGGATAAAGACTTGTATTGAGACTATAAAATAATCCCTAGAACTCAATAATATAAAACACACATAAGGGTGGCAAGAGATGTCTGTCTAGAGGCAGCAGTGCATGTGAAAGGTTCCAAAGATGCGCTCCAGAAAAAACAGGTACTACGCAGAAACTGGAGTAACTAAGAGAATAGGATACAGGAAGGTAACAACTGAGAGAAACCCACTGGATTTGAATATAGTATGGGACATGGTTTAGAAAGGAAAGCCAGACCACCCCTCAAAGTGCACCACCCCTTAGACCCAAAGACTGGCCTACAGGCCACCTTGGGAGAGGAGCTAATGCTGTGAGGGAGAAAGCCTGCACTTGAGCAGAGACCAGGATTCGGGAACAGACTTTTATCCTTCCTACCCACCACACTGAGTAGAGAAACACACTGAATGAGGTATTCGCAGTCCTGGGCACTAACGAGAGTGAAAAGCCTTTGAGTAGTATCTGAGAAAACACTTGGGGCTCTGAGTAAAGCTGAAAACAAGCACATGATCCTGTTCAGGGGCCTGGATTTAAGCACAGAGAAAGCCATGGCTAACGGAGTTACTGAGTAGGTAGCAACTGTGAACAGTGAAAACCTGGAGAGATAAATGGACAGACTGGCCCTGAACAGGAACTCACTCAATTCTTCCCCCACTTACCAGGAGGGCTGTGCCTACGAGACACCCTGCTCACTGCCCACAGCAGATGCCTGCACAGGAGCTCTCACCGCCCCCAGCTGGAAGCTGCTGAGTATGGTGGGTTCTGCAGCACTGCCAAGTTCACAGGCTGATCAGTGATGCCTTGTGGAGAGCCTGAGAGTGGTGCCTTGGGCACAGGGTGTCCTCCGGCATGATTATTAGAAACCTTGTGGAGAACACAGAGGCACCTGCAGGGTTTGTCATACAGGAGGAGAGCAGATATTGAGAGGACCTGTGCAGAATGGGCAGAAAACTGGGTGCTAAAGCAAATCACACTGCAGCCTTCAACTTAACTGAGTTATTCGGACTTTAACACAAAGGCAAAGGCCTCCATTTAGTCACACCCAGAGCATGATTTGTAGCAGGGAAGCAGGATCAGGATCACCAAGCTTTCTCAGACACAGGAAAGCAACTGAACAAATCATAGAGGACTAATCTGGAGTCCTGCACAAGTGGGTTATAGAGTGAAAAAAGTGAGGAAAAGAAGAGGTGGTAGCCACAGCAACATTCTAAGGAAAGTGGCCATGCAGGATACAGATAGGTCCAGAAATCCATCCAGACACAGATCAAAGCTTCCCCACTTCGCAAAGTGGGGAGAATTCAGACTGCAATATAAATAAGACTGTGAGGACGATTTAATTTTATGTTTTTGTGACTCTGTGGGGTTTCTAGGGGGAGGGGTTGTTGCCTTTTTTAACTCCCTCTCTTATTATCTCCCCTCTTTTCCTTTCCTTCTTTCATCTAATATATACATATATATATATATGGGAAGTATCTGTATATGTGCCAAGGAGAAAAGTAGAGCTTTGAATAATACCTTTTAAGGGCAAGTCAGGGTAACCTTAACCAAAACTGCATATAGAG
>RJWT010010606.1:0-24059 GCA_004365215.1 Cuniculus paca
GGATTACAGGTGTGAGCCACCACACCTGGTTTCAAAAAGCATTTAATGGGGAAAAAAGCTGGTTACAAAACAACTTATGCATCACTCTGTTTATAATAGGAGAAAAAGGGAAAAGGAGCAGGGAGAGAGACACAGACACCAACACCCTAAATGTAAATGTACCAAAATAGTTTGGTACAATATTTTCTATTTCTCTGTTTACAGATATACTATTTGTAAATGAAAATAAAATTTTCTTCTGTTTTCTAAATAGTTTACAATTAGTATTAGTAATATTAATTTTTTTAAAAAGTTACCTAAAATAAAAACCAAAGTGGTTTATATGACATTACAAAAGCCCACCAATGGTTAGTTTTAAAACTTTCTCAAAACATTTTCTTTTTCACCATTCTTTCACACAAACCAATAACTCATAGCAATCCTCCTGCCTTGCCCTCCTGAGTGCTGGGATTGCACACGTGCACCACCACACCCAGCAAGCCTCTTTTGATTAAAAACATGCAACACACACACACAAAAATGAAAAGCACACCAAATGCTAGTGATGATTATTTATGATTAATATGATGAAAGGACATTCTATAATTTTTTATTTGTATATTCTTGCATTTCTTGGCATTTTATTTATGAAGCATGTGCTAACTTTATAATTTAAAAAATCCTTATTTTATTTGAAAATAAAGTCTGCTAAGTATGAAAAAAAGGACATTATATATAATTATTCTTAAACAATAATTGGCTTACTTTAATGTGCTTTAGTAACAAATTTACATTTTAAGTTTGTTTCACTAACACTCTGCAGAACAACCAAGAGCTTTCCTATGTTAACTTTTTTAGCAAATGAGTTCATTAATTCTGTAAACTTAATAAAATAAACAATGGCTCTGTCCACATTGGCCTTTTAAAAGGTGTGAATATAGGAAAAAGCTAAAATAAAAACGAGTTCTGTTATAAAGAAATTATAAATTTACATGGCTTTGCAGCTAACTTTAAATTTTAAAATGCAAAAGTTATTTAAAAAAGCTTTTAAGGCCAGGCGTGGTGGCTCACGCCTGTAATCCCAGCACTTGGGAGGCTGAGACAGGCGGATCATTGTGAGTTCAAGACCAGCCTGGGCTACAAAGTGAGCTCAAGGCTAGCCTGAACAGCATAGTGAGACCCTGTCTCAAAAACACCAGGGCTGGGGATCTAGCTCAGTGGTCTAAGTGCCTGCCTGGCAAGCGCAAGGTCATGAGTTCAATCCCCGGTGCCACCAAAAAAAAAAAAAAAAAGCTTTTAAGAAGAAAAATTAGTACTGGTATACATATAAAGGATTTCTTGTAGAAGTTGAATCTTCAAATCCTAATTCATAGTTGCATATGGAAACCCATAACCCAGCTTATTACACGTTGATTTAGAAAAACCATACAGTAGAGGCTAACAGAATCAAAGCTGGAAGGGAAGACTGCCAGATCAGCCTCTTTATTTTCATATGAACCAGAAAGAACTGCCTTGTTCAAGGGTGCACAACCTAGAACTCAGGTCTTCTGATTCAGCTCACTGGTTCCAAGGTCTAACAGGAAGAGCCATTATTCAACTAAGACACAGTATTGTTCCCAATTTCATTTAAAACATGTAATTCAAATCTCTCAGCAATGAATCATCTAGACTAAGCTCCTGTTAATTTCATAAGAGTTTCCAGAAGCCAAGATGTGATGGCATCAGTAAGAAACCCAGGATGATAACCCTAGGATCAGAGCCATATCTCATCCAGACGTCTTTCTTCCTTGGGAAAGGAAATCTAGCTGCTCTGGGAGCAAGAGTAAGACTGACCCACATTTTCCAACTAAGCAAAGAATCAAACCCTGGAACTTCTCACTTGAAGCATAACATCAGTTCACACTGAAAATCTATGTCTATAGTGCAGCTGACCTATCCTAGAAAACTTGATACCTTCTTAGACACTAGCCGGGAAAAAAAATCTTCCAAACTGTTATCAGGATAGAAAAGATACCTTCCTTTACTTACTTAAAAAAAGAAAAATGCATATTTGAGAATTATGGACACCATGTATAAAACTACGCATTAACAGAGTTTTAATCTCTCAAGGTCCTTCATTGTGAAGATTGTATGTTTAAATGTTTTATTTATTTATGACATAATAAATGCTATTAGACTCTACTTCGTACTTAACAAACAGGCATCTGTGATTAATACTGGATTTAAGAGCTAAGTTTTTGTTTTTTGTTTTTTCCAATTTTTGAGGCAGGATCTCGCTATGTAGCCCAGGCTGGCCTCAAACTCATGGGGACCCTCCTATGCTAGTTCCCAAGTGCTAGGACCTCAGGTACATACCACCATGCCAGGTTTAAGAGCTAAGTTTTGAGCACATTTTATTCTATCACTAATCTCAGAAACAGCACAGGCTATCATCTGTCCCATAACATGCAGCCTGACATGAAATACTGTTGTATTAGAGAGTGGGAGTTCCATTATGTGGCAACTGAAAAGCAAATTGTCTTTCTAAAGTGTATTCTGTTTTAATCCTATGTTTTTCTATGAAGACCGTGACAAAAATGGAGACAATTTTCTGGAGTTGTCAGGAAAAAACAGTAAAACTGATAAGTTCCAACTATATTAAAGAAAAACTAAGAAACTGCACTTCTCTTAAGACACATCTTCACTGAAGCCACTGGCTTTAACATGTATTTGTTCAACTCTTCATTTTAGCGATGGAGAAAAGGAACACACGTAAGAGGGTAGCATTTGGTACTGCTGCTTCATGGAATTTGTAGGTCCCCAATTTAGAAACTAGCAAATGCGAGTGCTAAGTTAACACCAGTGGGAACTGTGATACCTTGGAAAGTGACCGGCACTAACAAGTTCACAGACTATGAAGACCTCAGGGCTAGTGTGCTTTTTGCTTCCACTTGCTTCCACCTTTAGCTGGGTGGTAGTTGCATCACCCTTTATTTCGTCAACCTTTGGTGGTAGGAAGGAGGTTTATAAAACAGATGTGTAAGGTGACCTGGAATTGTGACGTTCCTTACACTTGATCAACAATTTATTATAATAGAAAGATCAACAGAGCAGGATTGATAGGGATCAATTCACTGTCTTCCTGTATGGTTTTTCTTAGGATCAATACTACGCTTCTCTGAAAAATGACTACTTCATGCTAAAGGGATATTGCCTGCATCTAAAATGAGAACTAGTTTTCCCAGGGATCAATCCAAATTCTTGACCTCAACAAGTAGCAAACCAAGCACAGACAACAGCATACATTCTTTTCTTCTTTTTCCTTTTTTTTTTTTGGTCTTTTTGAGACAGGGTTTCACTATGCAGTTCAGGCAGGCCACGAACTCAGTTTGTAGCCCAGGCTGGCCTTGAACTCACAGTGATCCTCCAGCCTCAACCTCCCAAGTGCGGGCAGCACACATTCTTAAAAGAATCAGGGATGCAGTGGTCTGTGATAATCCTGGTAACTTCCCTGAAAATAAAGGGAGAAACAAAGAAGTACTTGCAACTTCTTTTCTTTTTATTCTCTCTCTTTTTTTTTTGAGATACGGTCTTGTTACGTAGTTCAGATTGGCCTTGAAGTCACTATGCAGCCCAGGCTGGCCTTGAAATTGCAGTGATCCTCCTGTTTCATTCCTCCCAAGTGCTGGGATTACAGGTGTGCACCATCACACCTCACCTATTGCTACTTTTTCTTAAACCTAGTCTTTTACTTCATGTGTCTTTGGCTTGGGACCATTTTTTAGTGAGAGTCATTAGACAACTAGGAGTGACTCTTCAACTGTCTTTTAAAAAGCCAAATTAATTCTGATAGCATATGGTAACTCATACAACTTACATTAATAATTTCAGAGCTGAACTGTTATTTACTAACTGTATACAAATGAAATAAACTTCTTCAAAGTGACCAAAAGTATTCTGATGACAAACCAAGGTTTTCATTCCCAGTAAAATGATCATAACTGTATGGTAGTCTCAAGATGGATTAGAAACATAGCTTAATCTGGCCTTTTAGTGGCTGGGTCAACTCTGCTCCTACAAAAGAATGAATAAAACAGAATATCTGAATGAGATACTATATGATCAATATTTCTGTGGTACATAGGTTTTTAAAGTATAGCCAAAAGACCATTTTTAAGATGTTCTGCACACCTAAAATACCACAGCTTCAATTAAAAGGGGACAGAGTGGCTATTTACTCACAAGTCCTACCAATTGGAATTTTCAAAAAGCAAACATGTATGTAAACCTTTATACACTTTATGAACATTTTGTGTAATAACTTTTCAATGCACTATTATAACAGCCAGGACCACATTTTATCTTATTAATTACTATATCCCCTAGAGTCTATCATAATGACAGATATAAAGGAAAAGCTTAATTATTTGAATTTAAAAAAGAAAACAGTCACTAGTATTTTTGTAAAGAATTTCCAGTTAGTTTATTAAATTGATCTCCTTCACTATTTACATTTATAATGTGATGCTTATAATTCAGGTTCTGGGATGAACCAGTACACCTCATTGGTGATCCATTACATATGACACCAATGTTTACCTAATACCTTAAGTTACTTTCTTTGTCCCTGGGACAAAATACCCAGCACCTGCAAATTAGAGGAGGAAAGGTTTATTTGGCTCAGGTTTTCAGCCCATGCTCTGCTGACTCCAATGCAGAATGGCACAGTGGAAAGACATAACAGAGAAACTATTCATGTTATGGTGGTCAGAAAGTAGAGAGTGAAGAAAACCCAGGAGGAAGATATATACCACCATGTCACACCCCCAGAGACCACCTCTTCTGACCAGGTCACTCCTTCTAACATCAGTCAGCTATAGCACCCCCATGATTCAATCACCCTTCAGAGCCATGACTACAAGCCCATGAGGCTTTGGGGAAACACTGAAATACATGCCAAAACACCTAACTATGTTTCCTTTCTTTGCAAACTGTGGTTACAGAATGGCATGAAGAACACTGGGTCTTTTGACTTGCTTAACTGGCTCAGAGCCTAGAGAATAGGGGTATGCTGTGTATACAAAATGAAGCTGCTGGTACAGCATCTATATGAGAATGGGGAAAACTTTAAATCTGCCTCAAAAATATCATAATAATTTCTCTTTCAGCTATTTCTATTTGACCAAAAAGGAACCAGGAAGTATAATTTGGCAATTTTAAAATGCATTTAAGGACAGTTCATCTTCTTACAGGCTATGAGAAATGGATTGGGATAACTTTACCTGTCAATAAGTGGGAAAGTTTTGTTGTTTTTTTCCTCAAATAGTCTAATGGATTGAAATGAGATCATGTCCAGGCTCCTGCTGTCTCATATAAATGTTAAGAACTTCCTTCTATTTACAGAGATATAGGAGGTGTAGTTCATTATGTTCCACTTGAGTCATTTCACAAGGATATGAAGGAGGATAAGCTCTCTTTAAAATTCAACTTCCTGTATCTATTAATTCCAAAACTTGCAATGTATTCTCGCATCATTTTCGATCTTAGAACAGTAGTGACATCAGAAGGTAAAGAGAGAAAGACCAGCAGGCGAGGGCTGCAGTGGTGGCAGAACAACCTAAGTGAGGGCAGGTTGCACATATTTTAGTCCTCATTCGCTGTAGACCAGGGTAAATATCATACTTTTTGTTTTGTTTGAAACAAGGTGTTACTATGTAGTCCAGGCCCGCCTAAAAATTGCTATGTAGCCAAGGCTGGCCTCAAACTTGTGATCCTGTCTCAGCCTTCTGAATGCTTGGATTATTGGCTTGTGCCACGATGCCCAGAAAATACTACATTTTCAAGGGCTGAACCCTGCTCCCACAAAACAGTTTTTAATGGATGAAAACAGTACAACAACCTGGCTGAAGGAAAACAACACTAAGGCATTTGAAAGTGAAGGCTTGATAACTTCAACACAATTAGAAGATACAGTACTGTACTACTCTATCCACACAGCATTTCCTGGGCCCCTGGCACCTAAAATGTCTAGCAGGGGAAATAATGGGATACCATTTTCTAATTTCATTAGATTTGTAGTCTTCTCTAATACTCAGTTCAATCATGCTCAAGCAAAACCTGGTAACACACAGTACTACTGGCTTCATGCACAGCACTGTTCTAACCTATATGTACACTGGGTACGACCAAACCCTAGTCTAGGAGCACATGGAATACATCACTTAAATATCAGGTAAAATTTTCTTAGCAGATGGTGAAATTCTGGCAAAGATGTTGCCTACATTTTCATACCAACAATGCACCACTATACATGAAGCCAGTAGGAAAACTGAATTGTGTAATTTTTGTAACAATGAACCTTTACCAGTCAGGAGAGAAAAAAAATGATTTTTTAAAAATTGAAAATGGCTAGAATTTCAAGATATTTCTTTAAATGTGTAGAAAAGGGAATCTCAGACTGGGTATGGTGGCATATGCCCATAGTCCCAGTTACTTGGGAGGCTGAGACAGAAGGGTCTCAAATTTGAGGCCAGCCTGGCAACTTAGACCCGGGTCTCAAAAAAAAAAAGGTTAGGAATGTAGCTTGGTGGTATAGTTCTTGCCTATCATGTGCAAGGCCCTGGGGTCCATCCTTAATATGTCTTGTTCCCCAAAGGGAATCTTATTTAGGTTTTTATCTTAAAAAGAAAAGGCTAGAAGGACTTTTAACTCTCTTTCAAATTTTTAACTCCCAACATGTTTTAAAAGTACCAACATAAAATTTATCCCCACCTCAACAATAATGAGTCATTGGTATAAAGTGCCCATTACCTGTTTTATATATGGGAGGGAAGTGGCATAAATAACTTAGAAAACAGATAAAGAACTTTTCAATTATTACAACATACTGCAGCATAAATATAAATAAAAATGCTTTGAGAAAAAACAAACATTGCAAGTGTGGTAACTGTAAGGTCCTTCTCCACCTTGGGTGCAGTTTACTCTTCTTGTTTGACTGAGTACATACTCACAGTACTGCACTCTTCAAGCCTCCGTGCCTTTGCACATACTGCTCCTACTGCCAACCACATTTTTCTTCCTCTTCTCAACCCCTCAGTACCATTCTGCTCTACCGGCACCAATGTACCACAGTTTTCCTTTCCCCATGCCATTTTTCTATTCCTCAATACAGTTTGGACCTATTTCATTCTTTTGATTTTTAAATTGTGATTAGTGCATGTGTGCAGGACATAATGATTACATTCATGATGGAGGGTTGGTACATGTGCATAACACATCTTTAGTTCTTTTTGCTTCCTCTTCCCCTCTCCTTCTTCTCTCTTTCATCTGTCTTGGGAAACCCTGGTCCTTCCCTTGGACTGAGACCACGAGGAATAGAATTGTTACACACAGTGTTCGACACTCAAAAAAATGACTTTTTTTTTTTAAGATGGGGGTCTCACCCTGTGTAAGTGTCCCTTATAGCTGTGACTATGCATCACCATGTCTGGCTTGAATGACCTTCTTTGACATTAAGAAATGTAAAGGGGACTTTCACTGGTTGAGGCTTAGGAATTGTTATGGTTTGTATATAGATGGCCCCCCACAAGCCTCATGTTGCTATGGAAGCAGCTGAATCTAGCGTTTGTTGCCTAGCGCTGAGATTGGAGGTGTGAGTTCTGCATCCGCCCAGGGGTGGAGCCGACACACAACGTAAGGTGGAAATGGGGCACATGTTTTCCTTTTTGCGTGGTTTGCTCTTGCTGCTTGCAGCCGCCATGCATGGCTGCCCCTCAGCCATGCTTCCCTGCCTTGGAACCAGCTGAGTATGGACTGAAATCTCCAGAAACTGTAAGCTAAATAAACCTTTTCTTCCCTAATTTTGGGTGTCAGGTGTTTGCTTCAACAATGAGAAAAAAGTAACCAAGACAGGAATACAAAAAAATAACTCTTCAGAAATCCAGAAGTCTGGGCTGGGGATTTAGCTCAGCAGCATAACCCCCTGCCTGGCAAGTGTGAGGTCGTGAGTTTGATCCCTAGTACAAAAAAAAAAAATCCAAAAGTCCTTTTGAAGATTGTTACTTGTTTAATACTTTCATACTGAGTATTCAGTAATAGTACTATATCCATTAAAGGTGTACATGTGTCATTAAGAGCACTTCACTGTCATTAAATCACAGTCCTACCACAGACAGGCATGATTAACATGGTTAATTTATAGCAAGCAGCTTGATTAGGGGTATTTTGCTGGTAGGACAGACAACAATGAAGCCCCACTTGTTGTAACTCCAAAGTCTGTGCTCTTAAACATTATGTCATCAGAAGCAAAATGACAAGAAGTAACACAAAAATGTATAAACTATTCAATATTTAAGATAATTTGTTTTACTTCCTCTATATTTGTATATTTATGGCTTTTTACTTTATTAAAATAATACAATTTGTTTCCTTTTTAACATTATTTCATTTACAAGAAATGCTACTTAATAAATTTATCATTCCTGATTTAGTCACTTGTTAAATGTATTTGTCAAAAGTTACTGTTATGGTTTGTGTTTAGATGTTCCCTCAAAGTCTCATGCAATCACGGGGCACAGAGGCTTTTGAAGACAACTGAATCTAGTGTTTGTGATTGGTTCTTTATCTAGTGCTGGGATTCATGGAGTAAGTGCTACAATCACCCAGGATTGGCTAACCAGCATACAATGTAAGAGAGGGAAGGAGGCATGCTTTTCTTTTTTTTCCTTTCGCCCTTCTGCTCTTGTTGCTTGCAGCAGGCATGAATGGTTGCCCCTAAGCCATACAACACTGCCTTGGAGCCAGCCGAGTATGGATTGAAACTTCCATAAACTGTAAGCTAAATAAACCTTTCCTTCCTTCATTTTGGGTGTTGGGTATTTTGTCCCAGCAATGAGAGAAAACTAAAAATGACAAAATTTGGTACCAGGAGTGGGGCCATTGCTGTGACTGTACCTGACCATGTGGTTCAAGAGCCTGCGGGAATGGCTTGGGGGAAAAGTTTGGAAAGGTTCAGAGATGTTGCCTGAAGGAGTAGAGCTGGAATGGCTTAGGCTCTTCTGTATAGGAGATTCTGGTCAGAGTTCAGAAGACCAGAAGGCTGTCAGAAATCCTGCAGGTAAAGACCAGGCTAGGGAGGTTTCTGCTGGGAAGAAGGACTGCATTGGTTGCTGGACTCCAGATGACATGTGTTATGGCTTGGCAAAAAGTTTGTCTGCATTTTGCTCATGTCCAGAGACTGCCTAAGGCTAAGGTTAGGGGTAATGGACTAACTAATATGGCACAAGAATTTTCAAGGCTATCTAATGTTGAGGTGATGGCATGGTTACTGTTGGGGGCTTTTAGCCAGATTTATGTTATGAATCAAGAGCAAAAAGCCTAGCTTTAATTTAAAATGTTAGTTTGGCCAGAAAAAAAAGCTCCAGTAAAGCTGTGGACTGTAAAGATAGAGCTGAGATCTCAACTGCTGAGAAGAAACAGAAAAACAGAAAAGATGGCCTGGGGGCATCATGGGACGTGGCGGGTCTCCACCCTTTGCAGCCTCAAAACTGCAAAAGTGAAAGACTTTGCTTTGAGGAGAAAGCTGCAGAACACTATGTTCTAGAATGGTGGTGGAGGCCACATGAAGTTCCAAAATGGTGGCAGCTGCACTAGGTTCTAGATGGTGGTGACATAAGAGAATCTGTTCCTCATGATCAGGTTCAGAGTGCTCAGCGAGTCAGGCATTCAACCTCTACAGCCAAGAAAGAGGAAAGTCTGGCTACTGCTCCAACTGGCAGCAGACCTCGGCATCATCCACATGGCACTAGTATTAGACCCAAGCAGAAAATAAGAGTTCTGGGGTTAAGGCAGCTTCCACCCCAATTTCAGAAGGCCTGGGTAGCCAGGCAGTGTGCTCTGGAGAGGACAGTGTGAAGCTGTGAGTGTGAAGCCAAAGGTGCAGTGGAAAACCCGGAAGTTTGGAAAGCCAGGAACGTGGACTCTCTAAGAAAACCTACAAGGAGGGAGCAAAGTGGGCCTAAGAGAGAAGCTGTGGGAGCTACACCAAAAGGGCTGTAGGGGTAGAGCCACAGAAGCCTTTTGGAGTTCACGATTCACCACAGATTGCTTTGGATGCTCCAAACAAAATCAGTATCTTGAGCAGACACATATAAAGGAGATATTTTCTAAAGCAAAGTTCACTCAATTCAGCAGCACCACAGTAAAGAAGAAAATAAAATATAAATTTCTTTGCAACTAAGAAGCACTGAAGGAAATTTCAGAGATAATCTGAAAAAGAAATCAATTTCTTTAAAAAATATGAGTTTTCAGTTTTCTTATTTTATAAGGATGAAGTAAATTTTTTTTTTCTTTTTTGAGGCACCGGGGATTGAATTTACGACCTTGCGCTTGCCAGGCAGGCACTTAAGGCCACTGACCTAGATCCCTGGTCCTTGGCTTTTTGAGACAGGGTCTCACTATGCTGTTCAGGCTGTCTTTGAACTCACTTTGTAGCCCAGGCTGGTCTCGAACTCGCAACGATCCTCCTGTCTCAGCCTCCCAAGTGCTGGGATTACAGGCATGAGCCACCACGCCCGGCAGGATAAAGTAAATTCTAAGTATCTAGACTAATAACATGGTAGGTAAACAATGACATCTTTGTATTTTCAGAGTGTAAAACTCTTCAGGCATTTATTTCATCAATATATAAACACAGAAATTGTGCAACCATACTATAAGTAGATTGCTAGGCAACACACCAAAATTATGAGACTATTCATAAAAACCCAGTCCTGGAAAACTGATCTTCTAATACAGCTTTGTTATCATGTGGATGATTTTGTTCTTTGAATAAAATTTGTTCATGTTGTTACACTAAGCACCAATTATTTTCCGAAGATTTAATTCTAGGGTAGGAAATATTTTCCTATCCAAAGCCACAGAGTCTCAAAGGGAACAAAGGATCCACACAAAACAAGAAATTATTTAGAATCACAGTGATACAGTTTTAGGAACTTGAAGGACTGTTAGAATTATATAATATTTATTAGTTGTTTGAAAAAATATACATTGAACAGTTTGATTTTTTAAAAGGAGATAGGAATATGATACTTTATTTAGGAAATAAAAAAAAATACTATGGCTGGGTGTAGTAGTGTGCACCTATAATCCCAGCACTCTGGGAGGCTGAGGCAGAAGGACTGAAAGTTCAAAGCCAGCCTGGGCAACTTAGCAAGACCCTCTCTCAAAATAAAGAAGGCCAGAGTTGCAGCACAATGGTAGTGTTTGCCTGCTATGTAACAGACACTGGGTTCAATCCTCAATACTGCAAAAAAAAAAAGGGGGAAAAAAACACAAGAGTAATAGATTTTAGTTTTATAGCATGATTTTAGTTTTATATAATGATCAACTAAGAAGCAAGCAAGCACACAGGCTTAAAAACAACATGTGAGAGGCAAGAAGGAAGAGATGCATAGATGTTTTTCTGGCAAACTAAGGAACAGAAAGCAAAGAAGAAGAAGAAGATAAAAGAAAGGAGTTAAGGAGAGAAAAAGATTTGGGGGCTTGAAAAATCAAGTGATAAAAAAGAAACACAGAGAAGGAAATAAGAGTTAAAAAGGACTTGTGCCTTATTCATGTTTGCATCACAATTCTTAGTATAAAGCTTGGCACATAGCACACACTGAAAAAACGTTTATCAAGTAAAAATTAAGAAAACGAAAGGTTGGGTTCAGTGGAATAGGCTCTATAAAAATCCTATTTTTTTGGTTTGTATGACTACAGTTTCTACAGCTTGGGATAGACAATGACTTGCTTGAACTAATCTTTGGGGTTTCTTTCTTACTCTTGGCAATATTGTTGACAAGAAAAATACATATACTATAAGAAAATGTGGCTTTAAGAAATGAGGGTAGAAGCGGAGAGGACTTCTCAGGTAAATTTTTTCTAAATGTCATGATTGTAATTAAAAGTAATAAAATACCAGGAAGCAACACCCAGAAAATAGGGTGAGTCAACATTATTTGGAAACTGCTGTAGAACGTAAGAAGAGACCAATCTTCAAGAGGCACTTCAAGCTTGAATCTATGAGTCTTTTGTTTCTGTTTTAGTTACATATTTGTAAGTACATACCATATATCGTATCATCACAATTCGGCACATTTTCAGAGTCAGGTGACAAGGAAAAGGAACCCTGTCCCTGTAGGTCTGAGTTTTGATGACTAGCAAAGCACCAGGCAAGCTTACACTGCAGCTGTCTGAACCACACCCAGTCTGCAGTTAAATATAGAATTTACTTTCTGGAACTATTGGTCTCCTTAACCTTTGTAGTCTAAGTATTCTCTAAAATAAATTAAAAGTAAAAAGAAGAAGGGAAAGAGGCTGAAACCAAAATCTAAGTTCTAATAAACTGTCCTGGGAAGAATTCCAAAATGCAGTAAAGACCAAGAGAATTAAATTATAGAAACCTCAAGTACCATTCTAGAAATGTGTTATAAGACTATTTGTCTCTTCCATGCTAATCTCCCAGGATGTACAACACACACTTGTATAATGTGCATCTGTATATTAGACACATGTCCTAATTCAGATTATATACCTGACAGGTTAATGGCAGGGACATCAAGTTTAGAAGTATGATTTAACTATGGTTTGTTACAAGGCTGTGGTTGTGATGCTATTTTTGTTCATGAAGACACACTTATTCTAAAAACCTATTTTTAGATGCTTATATTTTGGGGAAAAAGACATATTCTCAAGCTAAGGTTCTTAACTATGACTCCTTGCTTGTTGGGGAGAGTATCTGGAATTAACTTTTAAAGCTAAAACTCTTAAAGCTGTTTGGAGATTACAAATGTTAAAATAACAAAACCAGGTTTATTAATGATTTTGTTATATATATATCACTCATTGAAGATGAACATAAGTAAAATCTAAGAACAAAAATAAATATATGTATACTGCGCCATAAGAAAAATGAAACATGCAATAGTTTTAATTAGAAACATGCACAGATATTCATTCGCATTCATCTGCATCTTCCTGGACACATTCCAAATACAGGGTCATCATTCAGCCACTTTGATTAAAAATAATGGAAATTCGTAATTCTACACAAATCTGACTCCAGAGTTCATAATCTGTTACTCCATGCCAATGTTTCCACCCACTTCTGCTACGTATTCTCACACTTATTTCTTTATTTGGTCCAAGTTGCTGCTGCTTTTTTCATCTGGATTAATTGTGCTGAACAATCTGTAAAAAGATTTGGAGATTTCTCTAAAAAGATTTGTCATCCTCCCTTGAGATAAGAATAAGGGTGGCACAATAGCCAGGTCTCACTCTGCGGTGTGCCAATCAGAGATCCTAACACTGCAGAGACATACCTGTTTCCAAAGCTAAAGGAATACCCAGCCCAAATCGCAGGGAGGTCAACAAGGAAAGAACACATTAAAAACCTCCCCTTGGGTCACAAGGCCGCCTGAACTTCTGCAACAAATTGCTCAGGTCTCGTAGGCTCTAGAGAGATGACTACTCCTTTCATCCTGAACTGTTTATATCATACATGTCCCTAGCACTTCACTGTATAGCTAGGAGCTGCTTTATTGAACAAAAGGATAGGTTTGTGGAATGAAAGTCACAAAAGCAAAAAAAGACTGCAATGAGGACTGAACATGGAGGGAAAATTTATGAGAAGTTCTGATTAATGCACTGAATGTTTCTTTTTAAAAGCAGCTTTATTGAGATATAATTTACATACCAAACAACTCATCTGTTTGAGGTACACAACTGAATAACTTTTAGTATATTCATAAAGTTGTGCAAGCATCACAATTGATTATAAAAGTTTTCTACAACTCTAAAAGAAGCCACACACTGCTTAGCTGCTTCTCCTATCCCCACCCCCAGGCAGCCACTAATCTACTTTCTGTTGCTACAGATTTGCTTATTCCGGATATTTCTTATAAATGGAATTATACAACATTTCTTATAAATGGAATTATATAATATTGTGCTTTGTGACAATAAATGTTCCTGGTACTGAATATTTTAAAAGTCAAACATGTGCAATAGACAATGCAGTAAGGTCAGAGAAGAAGAAATATATATGCAGCTCTAAACCATTCACCAAGGTAAGTGCGCATCATTAAGGAGCTTTAGGTACGGCAGGAGATGGAACAGTGTGTGTTGCTGTGTATGTGTGTACATCCAAGCACACAGGTAATTTGTAGATATTTTCCTCGTCCTAAAAGGAAGCAAGGTCATCATGAGAATGACAGGGAATTTGCAGAGAGAACACAGTGTGAAACAATCATTTGGAGCGAGGGAAAGAATGAGCCAGGAAGACATAGTATGATTGCCTGGCAGTATTAAAGATCTACTTGAGGTTCATGGTCATGAATTTAAAATGAGATAAGTCAGCAGGGTTTTAGGTTTTTTTTCCCAGTCACATTTAGCTGTAAAAATGCAGAAACTGTGTAAGCAGAGAGATTTAACTGGCGTTCATTCACTAGCTTATGACTTTAACTACCTAATTTATTAATGACTCCCAAATCTTCATTTTCTACTGCCACTAAAAATCTCCTAACACAGAAATTTTAGGCAACGGCACAGTCAAAGCAGTAAGCTGGACTGAAGAAGGAAACTGGTTCCACATTGGCTATGAGGAAGGCATTCTACATATATTATCTCAAATAATTCTCCCAATTCTTTATAAACAACCATCTCTGCACAACAGAACCCTGAACTCTCCCAGGTTTAACATAAGGTGGTTGTGACTAAACTTTAAGTCTGTCAAACTCTGAAGTACATTCAAGTTTTACTTTATTGTTATACTTAACTATTCTTTTTATAAATATGGCAATTGGAGTCCAGACATGTTGCATAATTAGCCCAAGATCAAACAATTTTCCAGTCGTACAGCTGCCAATTCAGAAGAATATTTTTTCACCATTGTGAATGTTAGGCTTTCTTGCACACTTCCTGCTGTGTATCCCTATGTTCAATCTATAGCTAGTTGGGTTGTTTCTTTCTTGAAAATCTTTTCCAGTATACTTTGCACGTCCTATCCCCTGCTTTCACACTACAGTGCGGGCTGTAATCAGTCATGCTGGGTTACTGCAACAGGCTCCTATATTGACCTTCATCTATCCCCTTCTCTAATCCCATTCTATAGGTAATCACTTCCTTTCTCTGACTCTCATGAATAAAACATCCATAGTGTAGAACTATGAAGATTAAATACGATCAATTTCATATAATTATCAATTAGATCAATAATTACATATAAGCTAAAATCCTACTCAAGAAAAAGCCATGTGAAAGGATGCTCGATATCATTTGTCAGGCAAACACAATTGTAACTGCAGTGATATAGCACTTCAGCCCTACTAGGATGGTTATAACCAAAAGACAGATGATGACAGCTTTTGGTGAGAAACTGTAACTCTTGTACAAGGCAGGCAGAATGTGAAATGGTATAACTTCTTTAGAAAGCAATCTGGCAGTTCCTTAACTAAACATAGTACATATATATATTTATATATTTATTTATATATTTATATGTGTATAAAAATCATTCAGCAATTTCAGGATTACACATTTTGAATAGCACCATTATTCAAAATAATCAAAAAGTAAAACAAACCCAAGTGCCTATCAACTGATGAATGGGTGAATAAAATGTGGCATACCTATATAGTACAATATTATTTAACAACAAAAGGGAATGCAATCATCAGCATATGGTACTTGGTATAGACCCTGAAAGAAGCAAGTCACAAAAGCATGTATGTATCATGCATAAAAATTGTAATGTCTAGAGTACACAAATCTATACAGGGAGAAAGATTAATGGTTACATACAGGAAGAAGAGGGTAAGAGAAAACAAGGATGACTCTAACTGGGTCCAAAGGTTTTTCTTTGCAGGAGTGCTAAGTATATTCTAAAAGTGATTGTGGTGCTGGGACGAGTGGTGCATGTCTGTAATCTCAGCACTTGGGAGGCTGGGGCAGGAAGATCACTGGGAACTTCAGGCCAGTCTAGGCTACACAGTGAGTTCAAGGCCAGTCTGAACTATATAGTGAGACCCTGTCTCAAAAACAAAACAAAGGAGCCAGAGATTTAGCTCAGCAGCACAGTGCCTGCCTGGCAAGAGTGAAGTCCTGAATTCAATTCCTGGTACCCCAAAAATCAAATCAAAACAAAATGTGACTTGTGGAAACAGTCACAATTGTGCAGTTACAATTGTGTTTGCCTGACAAAACTTACCTTTTGGGTGACCGTGAATATACTACAAAGCACTGAAATACGTACTTTAAATGGGTGAACTGTATCTCAATAAGCTCTTTTTAAACATTCTAAGATAATTTCTACCTTTATGCACACACACAGACACACAAAAGGTAAATTTTTAAATTAATTCTTTTGATTTTATATTTTTTTATTTTTTCTTGCATTTAAAGTTCTGGTTTCACTAGGCCTGTAATCTTAGCACTAAGGAGGCTGAGACAAGAGGATCATTGCAAGTTCAAGACCAGCTTGGGCTACAAGGTGAGTTCAAGGCCAGCCTGAACGGCATAGTGAGACTCTGTCTCAAAAAGACAAGGGCCAGGGATTTAGCTCAGTGGTGTAAGCACCTGCCTGGTAAGTGCGAGGTTGCGAGCTCGATGCCCGGTGCCGCAAAAAAGGAAAAAAAAAAAGAAAAAAGAAAAAGAAAAAAAAATTCAGGATTCTAGTAACATTAATGTGATTATTTGTTTTATCTATTCCTACATATACATCTATACCTATCTAGCTATGTAAATAAAAACAGTACTTGAATAACAATACTTATATTACCAAAATTAGCAAAAAATGGAGTACGATTTTTGGTAGTTCTTTTTACTCCTGTTTCCCCTTTTGATTGTTCAGTGAGATAACTGTGTTGTAAAGTTATATGATATTATACTTGAGCATTTAAGTTGCCACCATCATACACAGGTTTTTATTTATTTTGTAAGGATAACCCTCATTTCAATTTAATTTTGTTTCATAATTTATGTAGAATATTTACAGAGTTACAATGCCAAAAGAAGGTATTTTGGGTGTATTTGCTTCTGTTTCCTCTGATATATTTTTTCCTCTTCTGTTGATAATCATTTTATTTAACGGTGTATTTCTCCATGCTAAAACAAGGACGAGAAATACATAAATAACAGCCTAATCTATAGAGTTGACTGTCAAAGATATTCTTCATTCTTTGCAAAAAAAAATTTGCACAGCACTCCACTGTAGGCCTCAACGTATACTATATGAATGTATTATCACTTGTATGTACAGTCCATTACTAGTAGACATGCAGTTTGTTTTTAATATTTTATTATTACAGTGTTGTTATCTTTTAACATTTTTGTCAGTGTATTGTAAAAATAATTTTCTAGAAGTACTAATGCTGGGCCATTGGGCAAATCCTTAGGCAATTTTCTGTGCCAAATTCTATTCTATAAAGGTTATAACATTTTGCATTTCTACAAACAATATATGAGAGTGTCATTTATCTATAGTCCAATCAGCAGAAAATGTTGCCAAACTTTTAGATTTTTGCCAGGTGAGGAATGCTATCTCAATGTAATTTTAATTGGAATTTCTTGTATTATGAGTTAAGCTTCTTTCCTTATGTTTCAACTGTTGTTCTAAATACTTTACTGGGGGGAAAAAAACACCAGCACTCAGATTATTTTTGTTTAACACTGTTTTACAAAACTGTTTCTTTTAACCTAGCTGTTCTACATCTTTTGAAATTGTCTGCTATTATTGCCACCTAAAGACAAATTTAGTAATTTGAGAATAAAATTAAAAAGGAATGCTTCTGTCACTGTTAAGAATCTTTTCATATATTGAAGGGCTACTTGAGTTTATTTTTTGTGATGATACTGTATCTTTAGAACTTTAGTCCACTTTTCTACAGAGTTGATGGTCTTTTCTCCTCCCAGAGCTCTTTATATATTAGGGATAATAAAAGTTGCAATGTGTCTAGTTTTAGTCTTTGGCATGTGGAAAGCCAATTTTTCTAGCACCATTTATTAAAGAGGCTATCTTTCTTCCAGTGAACATGTTTGGCCCGTTTGTCAAAGATAAGGTGGCTGAGTGTCTTTGTAGTTGTGTCTGCATCTCCTAATCTGTTCCACTGATTGTCAGGTCTGTTTTTTTGCCAGTACTATGCTGATTTTATCACAGCAGATTTGTAGTATAATTTCAAATCTATGTTCAGTTTTGTTTTGTTTTGCTTTGCTTTGTTTTGCTTTTTGTTGGGGTACTGGGGATTGAACCCAAGGCCTTCATACTGAGCTATGGGCTAAAAGCCTCTTTTTTATTGTGACACAGGGTGTTTGCTAAAGTTGTCTAGGCTAGGATGGAACTTCAATCCGCTTGCCTCGGCCTCCCACAATGGTGGAGTCACAGGTGTGTGCTGCCATGCCTCAGCTGCTCAGTTTTTACCTCCAAAGTCTTCCTCCAAAATATGCAATCATATTTATCAATAGTTTTCCTTATTGCTTTTGGATTTTGAGTTGGTTGGGAAATATTTTTCCCATTTCCAGGATATGGAGGGGTCACCTATGTCTTTTTCCTTTATATGCATGGATTCATTTTTCTGACTCATTTGCAATTTATATTGGTGTATGGTACAAAGAATGGGATAATTTTTGACTTTTATGTTATATCAACATATTTAAGTAAGGCTTTCTTTGGTTTTACTATCTATGCATTATGTATTTAATCCATCCATTCAGTCTAGGCAAAAAACATTATGTGTTACTCTAAGACCAGACAATTTTATATTTCATTTTAGAAAATAAAAAAAATACCACTTTCACAGAATGAAAATCATACTGTGACCTTCTGTACTATTGCTATTAAGTCTTTTGAAAAGCTTTCTGTAATTTTCAACTGTTGGAATAAACCTTATCCTTTCTTTCTAGGTGTGCCAGATAAGATAAAATTAAATAAAAAAAAAAACCCAACTCCTGGGTTAAAGATATTAATTAAAATGAAGGTTACAAATATAAAGCTAAATGTGAAGCCTACACGGTATAAGTGTTCAACTTTTTTTCTCCTGGTGGTACTGGGAATTGAGCCCAGAATCTTTGCACTGAGCTACATCTCTGTCTTTTTATTTTTTATTTTGTGACAGCATCTTGCTAAGTTATTAAGTTACCCAGGCTGGTACTCAACTGACGATTTTCCTGCTTTAGCTTCTCAAGTGCTGGTTATACTAGTGTGTACCACTGTGCCCAGCTCAACAACTTTTTAAAATGAAATTAAATCAGTATGACTCTGTGGCTTATTGCTGTTATCTTAGGAAATCTAAAGTCTTTGAGGTTCCACTCTGAAAATGCATTAGAAAAAAATTTTTAAAATTTTTTTTTTTTGAGACCAAGTCTAACTATGAATTTCATGCTGGCCTTAAATTCACTAAGTAGCCCAGGATGCTATCAAGTTTTGAATTAATTCTTTCTCACATTGTCATTGCATGATAAATAATGTTGATATCTTCATGAAAAAAAAAAATCAATGCTTAAGTCAGCACATTCAGTACTTGTAACAGCTAGAAACTAATACCAAAGCTAATTTTGCTACCTAGAGAAATATATACAATATTACAAATAATTTAAGTTACATATTATTTTAATTTCCATCTCCTATGTGGTAAGTTCCAAATTTTCAAAAAGGACCAAAATTTCCAGATAAGAAAAACAGAGTTGATTACTAATGTCAGGTCTCCAGAGCAATGAAGTCTTATTCTTTTACTATAACCACACAAGCATATAAAGGGTCATTATTCAATAAATAGCTCCTGTTCTTATTTATAATAAAGAAAGCAAGGAAAAGAATAGATGGAAATATCAATGGATAATCTATATAGTCTCACTTTAGCTACTGGATCCAACATCCTATTAATTTCACCTACAGCATAAGACCAAAAACATGTCTGAATCACAACACTGTGTAAATCTTTTTTAGGCAATAATGTTAATGAGCTGGCAAATAATCACAAACTAAGCAAGAAGAGATGGCAAAAGTCCTGGACGGCATATTGTCTACTTACAACTTCATTTTAGAGATGAAGTTACATTTAAGAATTTGAGAGCTCAACAGTTAAACAGGTCTCAGGGACTGAGTCATACTATGTTGAGTATACCAGTCTACTACTCTGATATGGAAAAAAATATACAGTAGAGAAATTGTTGTTTTACTGCATATAAACCTCTTCACTGAAGCAAAACTCTATAGACATCACTTATAGGTAGGTGACTAAAAGGATAATTGTACTATAGGAGCGATGCTAAATATAGTCAATATTTCACAATCATTTATACCATTTCAGAGAGGAAAAATGACACTAAGATTAAAAACATACCGAATACCTAGTATGGAGTAAGTACTGGTATTAGAGTAAGAGGATAAATTACTGAATCAAAGTAAAAAATAAATATTTAGTCAAGTCTCAGTGGCCTATACAATCCTTCAATATTTTTGATGAAAATAAGATTTCAAAGAGTTTCCTAAAGTATAATACAAAGATCTAAACTCAAAAATATTTTTTCTACAGTTTCTTAGGACACTAAGTAAAATAAGCTGATAGATGTGAACTCTAGTTTTATAAATTCTCACTGTTAAATCACCTTGTTTCAATAATACAGCACTTATAATATTCCAAAAATACTTTCAAGACAGAACTTAGATCCCAAATTACTTGGAAATGAAAACTGTTCCAGTCTATTCAAAGTTTATCTCCGTCCCATATGAAAAGGAGATGTCTACCTACCTTTCCATGACAGCCAGGCACTCCTTTCTCCAGGTAAATCGACTCCCTCTCCGTAGCCGGAAGGTCCCAGATGTGGCAGACACAGGAGGAGGTGTTTGTCTCCACTCAGGGTCCTCTATTGGAATGGGGGCTGGTCTCATACTCAGTGTTGCCCCTGAAATAAGACACTGTTTAGGAAATATCTTGTAATTTATTAAAACCAATATGATACAGATACCACAAAAATAAGAACAATGAACATCGAGATAATAAATTTTTGTTCTTCTATTGAATCCTGTAGGCCAATATACTTAGTATTTATATTTAATTTTTTTCACCCAAATAAAGATCTAAAAAAGTAGAAATACCTTCTTTGAAAATTCTATCATTAGCTACTTTATAATGTCATTTTTCGTCACTTTGTCTTTTATCTATTATCTTCCATTATGGCATTTAAAAAAAAAAAAACCCACAGAATCCTCCTCCTTATGGGAAGAGGAAAGGATGGTCTTTGACTTGCTGACAACTTAGTTTACACTCTTCTTAAAACCTCTCTTGGGCAGAGATGTATCTCAGCAGCATAAATGTCTGCCTGGCAAATGCAAGGTCCTGAGTTTGATTCCTGGTACAAACAAACAAACAAACAAAAATCCACTCTTGAAATTCCTACTCAACAGCTGTAATCTTTTTGATCAATATATTTTAGATATTCAGAACCTTTCATTACCATTTAAAGGATTTAGAAGCCTTTATAGAATACATTCAATGAGATGAATTTAAAATAACTCCAATTACTATAAATTCTTAAAAAAAAGGCAGGCACAGCAGCACATGCCTATAATCTTAGCACTTGGGAGGCTAAGGCAAGAGGCCAACATGGGCTGTGTAATGAGAGCCTGTTTCATAAAAAGTCAAATACAACAGCAAAGAAAATAAGATAGTATTTGATATGCACTGAGTCTACCAACTAAATCAGGTCATTATAGATTTACCTACTGATACTACACTATATTCTCTTCTTCCTTGAATGTAATAAAATTTCAATAAACCGTGTAATTCAGATATTTTATTAATTCAGACTAGCCTTTTCTCAAATACACTGAACTGATGATGGCCATTTATTTATTCATTCACCATTATCAAATCTCTTTCCTGTGGCTTTGTTCTAGTCTCAAAGCTAGAATAAAACAAGAAAAGTCACATTGTCTCTGACTTCTACAGACTTATTTCATAAAATCTGAATACAGCTTGGTATGCCTCTATAGTGTTTAAACTCTGGCTTCTCTATTATTCTTTAAACACTGTTAAGTTCATCTTTCCAAGCATAATTATGATCATATCACTTTTCTCACCAGAAACTTTCAAAACACGTTGGGCACAGGGGTACACACCTGAAATTCCAGTATTTGGGCAGGCTGAGGCAGGAGGACTTTAACTTTGAGCCCAACATGTGCAATTTAACGAGACCCCACTCAAAATATAAAATGGTTAGAGATGTGGTTTGATGCGGAGGCTCTAGATTCAATCTGCAGTTATCACACACACACACACACACACACACACACACACACACAAAATAAACTCAAGAAGTTCTGTCTGTAGTTTAATCCAAACTCTTAATATAGCCCTAAAAAGACTGCTTAGAGTTTTATTAAACATACAGTAATAAATATATTTACCACAATAATCCTATTATTACTAAGTATATTTCTCCATAATAGGAATTATATCCTATCATATCTTTCAATGATACCACGAAGAGTGTTTCTATTTCAGTGCTTGGAGATTTAGTGGTACAGGTCCTTTTTCTTTTGTTTGCAATTTTTTGAGATACAGTCTTCCTATGCTGCCCAGGCTAGCCTCAGATTCTGGGCTGAAGTGATCCTCTTGTCTCAGTCTTCCAAGCAGCTGGGACGAAATGTGTGTACCACCATGCTTAGCTCAATCCCATTATTAAATGGTTACATATCTTTATATATGTACTTTTTTACACAGACATCCAGTATCTTAACCAATCCTGATTTTCCTTTTCAAACAGCTGTTCTAGAGTCTTTCTTTCCAATCTTAGTAAATAGATTCCCATTCTTAAAAATTGTTCATCTGAAAAACCTGATACTCATCTTTGAATTCTCCTTCCAATCCACATTTCCAATCCACAGGCAATTTCTATGAGTTTTATTTTTTAAAAATATATTCAGAGCCGGGCATGATGGCACACTCCTGTAATTCCAGCACTCAGGAGACTGAGGCAGGAGGATTGTTGTAAATTTGAGACCAGCCTGGGCTAAAAAGTGAGCTCAAGGCCAGCCTAAACTGCATAGCGAGACCCTGTCTCAAACAAACAAACAAACACCCATATATATATATATATATACAATTTTTATTATTCTCACTGTTACCAATTTAGAACAAGCCATGGGCTGGGGATTTAGCTTAGCGGCACAAGTGCCTGCTTGGCAAGCATGAGGTCATGAGTTTGATCCTCGGTACCCCCCCAAAAAATAAAAATGAAAATAAAAAAATAGAATAAGCCAGCATCACCCCTCACAATCACAACTTCCTAGCACAGGTTCAAAAACTGGACATTCACAATTAGTCATCCGTCCTGGCAATTATGGCTTTAAATCTGGGTACTTAAGTCTTGAGAAGAACATGGGAAAAGTTCAAGATTATAAGCTTTGCAGCTTCTTCCTAGGTTTCCTGGTGTGTTGACTCCTTGCCTTATAAGAAGTCTGACCAACCAGAGGCCATAATGCCCTAAGGAAACTCAAGCTAGCCTTGTGGAGAGGCCACAGGAGTGCAAGATGCTTAGTCAGGCCCCAGATGCTCTGCCACTCAGGTGCCAGCCAATTGAGAGAAAAAGCCATCTTGGATACTCCAGCCACAACAGACATCATGCAGAAAACTCTAAAACATAGCTGACAGAGAAACAGGGCCTGAGACATACAATGTAATATATCCTTGTGGGCCAGGTGTGGTGGCTCACACCTGTAACCCCAGCACTCGGGAGGCTGAGGCAGGAGGATCGTTGTGAGTTCGAGACCAGCCTGGGCTACAAAGTGAGCTCAAGGCCAGCCTGAACTGCACAGTGAAACCCTGTCTCAAAAAGACAAAAAAAAAAAACCCAAAAAAACCAAAAAAACCCCCCTATATATCTATATCTATATCTATATATATATATCTATATATATATATATGTCTCCTTGTGGTAGCCAGCCTCCAGGAACCCTAGGGATCCCCGCCGCCTAGTATGTACCCTGTCACTTCCCACACTGTATTGTAATCAGTCTATGACCAATGCATGCAGTAGTGATGGTACATCACCTCCAGGATTAGATT
>RJWT010010607.1:0-24043 GCA_004365215.1 Cuniculus paca
TCTTCAAATACATGTCAGTATTCTTTTTTTCTCATTGAAATGAACAGAGTTGCTATTATTGTGAAAAGTAGTGATGATAGAAAACATCAATATCTTGTTTCTGATGATCTTAAAGTGAACTCATGGAAAAGTTTTTCATTATATATGATCTTTATAGTTTTCACTACTAAGCTATTTTCAAGTTAAAGATACTTCTGTGTTGAGAGATTGGATGGATGGATGGGTGGATGGATAGATAGGTATGGATAGATAGATGATAGATGATAGAAGACAGAGATAGATAGATAGATAGATAGATAGATAGATAGATAGATAGATGATAGATTATTTATTCACGTTCCTTTTACTTAGTATTCACATAAAAATTTTTAGGAAAATATTTCAGCAAATTGCTTTCTTGTTTTACCCTTATCACAGTTCATGGTCACAGGTGTCTGTGCATTATAAAATAAATTGTGTAATTCTCTCTCTCCTTCCCTTCTTCTCTCCAAGAAAACACCAAAGCAAGGTAAGGATTATCTATTCTTTGAAACTTTAGAAAATCTCACCTCTAAAATCACTTGACTTTGGGGCATGTTGTTGACATCATTATTGTGATTTCTAGTCCATTTTTATCACATGCTAACTTGTTTATTATGTTCTTCTAATTTTATTGGCACAAGGTTGCTTATATTTTCCTTTAATTTCTGTGATTATTTTCTCCTCATCTTATATGCAATTTTTTTTCTTAGTGTAGATGATCAGTTGCCAAAGTTTTATCTTTTCAAAGTCCTAGTTTTCACTTTTGTTAATCTTTGCTTTTCAATGTTGCACAGATGTCTTTTCTTTATACTTTCTTAGTTCTATTTTCTTTGTCAATTTCATTTTAAACTATGTTGCATACTTGACATAGTAAATTTAACTGCATATTTAAATATACAACTTGATAATATTTTACAAATGTATACACTCATAAACAATCACAAAAATAAGAAAAGCACATCCACCATACCAAAAGTTTCCCCTTACCTTTTTGTAACTAACCCCTCCATCCCACACATTCCAAAATCCTAGTCCACAATCTCTGATCTACCTCTTCACCCTTGGAATCAGTTGGACTTCATAACATTTTTTGTGTGTGTGTGTGGCACTGAGGATAGTTTCTCCAAGTCTGTAGTATATCTTTTCCTTACCTTAACAGTATCTTTCAAAGAGCAAAAGCCTTTAATTTTAATGTCGTGTGACTTAACATACATTTTCATTATCATTATTTTAGTGTTTTGTGCAGTAAGAAATCTTTGCTTAACCTAACCTCAACAAACATTTTTCCCTAGGTTTTCTTTTCTTCCTTTTTCTTTGCTTTTTGTTGTTTGTTGTTTGTTTCTTTGTTTGAGACAAGGTCTCACTATGTGCTCCAGGTTGGCCTTCAATTCACTATGTAGCCCATGCTGGTCTCGAACTCATGACAATCCTCCTGTCTCTGTCTCCCTACTGCTAGGACTGCAGGTATGCAGCACCATGCCCAGCTCTTTCCCTGTGTTTTCTTCTCTTCATTTTCCTACTTAAGGTTTATATTCAGATTTAAAACCATTTTAAGTTAATTTTTGAAATAAAGAATGAAATATAGATAGAAAACCATTATTGTTCATTTGGATAACTAATTGTTGCAGCACAATTTCTTGACAAACTCGCTTTTCTCTATAGCATTACATTTATACTTCTTCCAAAAATGTCACAGTTGTACATGTAAGTGTAAGTTTGTGTCAGAAATCTGTTCTGTTCCATTGATCTATTTGCCTACATTTTGGTCAATTCTGCACTACCTCGATAATGGTAAGTTCATAAAAAATCTTAGCAATAAGTAGTGTTAGGCCTCTGATTTTCTTCTCTTTTTTTCAGTTATTTTAGGAATTATAAGTCTTATGTACCTCCGAGGAATTTTAGAATCAGTTTCACAATTTCTAGAAGTAGTATGGCAGGATTGTGTGTTGAAATTTCTAAACTAAATTTAAGAGAATCTATAGCTTAACAATATTGGGTCTTTCAGCCTGTAACATTTATTTAGGTCCTCTTTAATGTCTCTTAGCAATATTTTGTAGTTTTTACATATTTTATCAGCTTTGTCCCAGGGTATATCATTCTTTTTAAGATTATTGTCAATGATGTTTTAAAATTTCAGGTATACATTTTTGATTGCTGACACACATAAATATAAAACGATGTTATGGCCTGGCGTGGTGGCTCACGGCTGTAATCCCAGCACTTGGGAGGCTGAGGCTAGAGGATAGTTGTGAGTTCGAGACCAGTCTGGGCTACAAAGTGAGCCCAAGGCCAGCCTGAACTGCATAGCAAGACCTGTCTCAAAAAGACAAAAACAACAACAACAACAACAACAGCAACAAAAACAGATGTTATATATTGATCCTTACCTTGCGAAGTTGCTAAACTCACTAATTCTAGTTTCTTTTTGTAGCTTCTATCAAATCTTCTGTAGAAAAGTTTTACTTTTTCTTTTTCAATCTAGGTTTCTTGTTACACTAATTAGAACTTCCAGTACAATGTTGAATGAGTGATGAGAATAGATGCCCCTTAATCTTAAGGGGATAGCATTCAGTCTTATGTCATGGAGAATGATGTTAGCCGTAGGTCTTCCATAGATATCCTTAATTAGGTTTAAGGAAGTTTCATTCTATTCCTAGTTTGCATCTTTTTATCAAGAAAAGATGTTAGATTTTTGTTCAGTGTTTTTTGTTGTACCCATTATAAAGATCACAAAATTTCCTTTTTTTTTTTCATAGTCATAATGTGACAAACCTCATTCTTTTTACTTAAAAAGTTTTGTGGTAAATGTATGTACCATAAATTCACCATCTAACCCATTTTAAGTGTACAAATCAGTGACATTAAATATATTCATACTGTTGTGTAATTACTACCACCATCCCTTTCCACAACATTTTTATCGTTCCAAACAGAAACTCTATATACACTAAGCAGAGAGCCTTCCATTCTTCCTCCCCTTATCTCTGGTAAACTGTATGATCATTATGTCTATGAATTTGCCTATAGCAAGTACCTGATATAAGAGTAATATATCATTTTTGGTTCTTTTTGTGTCTCCATAGCAAAAGTCTATGTTATATAGTGTGACAGTGTTTTCAGTTTTTATCCATGTTGTATCATGCATGTGTCAGACTTTCTTAGTAATTTTTAATTTTTTAATTTTTTAATTTTATTTTATTTTTCCAAGCAGGGTCTTGCTATGCAGTTCAGGGTTTGTAGCCCAAGCTGGTCTCAAACTTGCAACAATCCTCCTGCCTCAGACTCCCAAGTGCTGGAATTACAGGAGTGCTCCACCACACCCGGCTTCTTTAGTAATTTTTAAAGTTCAAAAAACCTGATATTGCTAGAACAAGCCCTACTCTGTTGTTTTGTTATCATTTTTATGTATTTCTGAATTCAACTGGCTGGTTTGGCTTAGACTTTTGAATCTGTGTTCATCAGAACTATTGATATTTAGGGCTTTTTTTGTTATTGTAATGCATTCCCCTGACTTCTTGGTATCAGTTGAACAACAATCTTTCTTATTCACAGCTTTGAAGGTCTAGTATGTAAAAGAATTTACCAACCTAGTCATTTAGTTCTGGAGTTTTCTTTGTGATGGTTGTTAGCTACAGATCCAATTTCTTTAATAAATATAAGTATATTGATGTTATCTATTTTTCTTTGATGGTTTGCATATCTCCAGGAATTTGTCTATTGTATCTAAGATTCTAAATTCATTGGCAAACACATGCTCATAACATCCCCATGCTATCCTTCTTGTATTCATAGGTGCATAGTGATGCCACCTCTATTAGGTCTCACATGAATAATCTATTTCTTCTCTTTGTTTCCTGTTAAGTCTGGAGAGAACATTTTCAATTGCATTGACTTTCTCATGGATTCTTCTCTAATAGTTTACCATTTTCAGTTTCATTGACATCCAATCTGTGTATTGTTTTCTGCTTATGTGGGTTATATTTTCTGTTCCTAACCTAGTTTGTTAAGACAGAACCTGACATTGTTGGTTTGATGCGTTTTTTTTCTTAGATACACATTTAGTTCTATTAATTTTCCCCAAGTTCTGTTTCAGTAACATCCCACAAATGTTGATATATTTTATTTTCATTTTTATTCAGTTCAAGTCCTTCCAAATTTTTTGACTCTAGGTTAGTTATAATGGGCTTATTTAGTTTCTAAATATATGGATATTTTCAGAAATCCTTCTGTTTCTGTTTTAATTACATTGGTCAGAACTTTGTATGACTTGAATCCTTTTAAATTTGTTGAAACTTTTTTATTGCCTAGAATATGATTCATTTGGGAAGATATTCCATGTGTACTAGAAAAGAATGTGTATTCAGTTTCTTTGGGGTGGAATATCAAAAAATAACCAGTAAGTCAAGATATATTGTGGTGGTGGTCAAATTGTCTATATTCTTACTACATCTGTGCATCGCTTCTATCAATTATTGAGAAAGGTATTGAAATATCATACTATATTTGTGAATTTTTCTATTTCACTGTATGACACTACCTATTTTTGTTTCTTGTGTTTTTCAGTTATTTCCTATATTACTATATTTAGGATTTGTCTTCTTGAGGATTATTGAGGAATACCATTCTTCATTTCTAGTAATATGTTTGGTTCTGAAATCTACTTAATATAACTATTTTAGATGTCTTTTGATAGGTATAAATAAGGAATGCTTTTTCTCTCTCATCACCAGTATGTTTTTTTTTCATATTTGAGCTGTGTTTCTTATAGATAGCATTTAGTTCATGTCACCTTTATTTTCCAACTTGATAATCTCTTTTAATTCTGATATTTATACCATCTACATTTAAAGTGGCTCTTGATATGGTTAGGTTTAAATTTATCACTTTAAAATTTCAGTTATATTTGTGACATCTGTTCTTTGTTTTCCTGTTCTGTTTCTGCCTTCTTCTATATTAAATATTTTGTGATTCAATTTTATTTTCTTTGTTAGCTTATGTGCTATAACTTTGATTTTTATTTTAAACATATTTTTAGAATTTATACTTCTTTACAAGTTTCTTGTTAAAAAAATACATATTGACACAACTCTGCCTTCTATCTAGCATCAGAGGTTGTCTCTTCATTTATTAATGTAGCATGTTTATGTTTACTATAAAATCATTTCACCAGGAGACAACCAAAGATGGCAGAACAGTAAGCAGCAGAGTAAACAGTCTCTCTGAGAGAAACAGTTCAGATGCTGGAATACAACATCATGGAGAGGACAAGAAGGAAGGAAGTGGATCCCCTGGACCCAGGAAGAATCTAAAATATGAATTGAAGCCCACAAAGAGAATAAAAAGAATTTAAATGAAGAAGAAAGTGGTAGCTGGCAGCACCTTAGCCTAGAGCCAGACTCATCCTGCCAGAAGAGCTGCTGAGCCTGGAGATGCGTGGTCGCGGTCACGGTTGCAGCTGCGGTGGACCCCAGAGGTCTCTGCGAAGAAGCGCAGGGATGAAGGAGAGTGGCGGATGTGGAGATCTGTGCTGGCTGGTGGTGAGTACTGGGATTCCATCCCCCCCATGGGAGAGAGTGATTGGCCGGGTGCCATCTTTGAGTTGGGCAGGTTACGCTGGGGGCCAAGGCTGCTACCCAATTCTGCCTGCAGCTCCAGGTTGTGGGTGGACCCACAGAAGCTGTTAGGACCAAGGTCTGCTCCTGTGCGCATTTCAGACAACATCACCTGGGTTCCTAAACAGCCTAGATTCTCAGGGCCTGACCAGGTCTGCTCCCGTGCAAACTTCAGGTGGTTGGGCACCCAGCTCAGTGCAGAGACACGGGTGCCCAACGTCGGATGTATGTAGCCGGCACTGATCAGAAAAGCTGAACAGTCTAGCTTCAGAGAAGTTGTGGCCAGTGCCAGGGTGCCTGGGACCACACTACTCAGGTGTGTGGAAGAAATCAGGAATATGCCAAGATGAAGAGGGAGAGGGCAATCTCTGGCATCCAACCCAAGCAACGCAAGTCCATGAGAGGTAAACATGGAGGAAATGGAGAATCACACACCTGAAATGACTGAAGTAATGTCAACTGAAGTAAAGAAACAACTTCATGAAGCTATAACAGAAATTAGAAGAGAAATTCTATCCCAGGTAAAAGAAGAAATGAAAAACATAATAAAAGAAATACTAAGCATTTCTAAAGAAGACATAGATAAAAAAAAAATAGAGGAGCATAGGAAAATGAGGGAAACCATGAATGAACAATATAAAAGAGATTTAGAATGCATGAAACAGATTCAAGGAGATCCAGAAAATTAAAAACTCCACTGAAAGCTGTCAAAATTACTTGAAAGAAATTGAAACTAGACTTTCAAACCTTGAAGACAGGTTGGCAGCTTGTGATCATGAAAGGAAAGATCCCTTAAAAATAACAAGGACTCAGGAAGTAACAATTCAACAGCTGTCAGATAACTCAAAGAAGTATAACTTAAGAATTAAAAATGTGAGTGAAAAAGCAGGGATCAAGATGAATGACATCAGGACCTTATTTATAGAAAGAATTTCGGAGAACTTCCCAAGCATAGAAAAAGAAACTGACATTCAAATAAGTGAGGCATATAGAACTATAGCTAGCCATAACCAAAACAAATCTACACACAGACATATAATAATCAAGATCCCAGAAATTCAGCTCAGAATATTAAAAGCTGTTAGAGAAAAGAAAGAGATCACCTATAAGGGAAAACCCATCAGAATCACGGCAGACTTCTCAACACACACCATCAAGTCAAGAAGAGGCTGGAGTGAAGTATTGTAAGTCCTGAAAGAAAACAACTTTCAACACAGACTGATGTACCCTGCAAAACTTTCTTTCAAAATTAATGGAGAAACAAGATACTTCCATGACAAAGAACAACTCAAGGAATTCATGACCACAAAACTAACCCTACAAAGAATACTAAAGTACATTCCAGAGAGAGAAAAAAAGGACCATGGTCCCAGGAACAACAGCAGAGGGGGACCATCAAGTGGGGCCAGTCGATTGAATGGAGGGGAAAACTAGGGAACCAATGGCAGGAAAATAGCATGGCAGAGACAATGCAGTACAAGAGGGCCTCAATGTACCAATAGCAAGAAACACAGGCAGAGTAGATCAGGAGACAGGATCCATCAATATGCTCTATACAAGAAACATATTTAACTAGAAAGAAAATTCATAGAGTGAAAGTCAAAGGAGAGAGAACAATGCCCTATATGAGAGAGAGCCAGAAAAAAAAGTAGGGGTAGTCTGCCCATTAACTGCAGAACAGATAAGAAAGACATGGTATTTTATGTGGTGGAAACCTACTCAGCTATAAAGGAAGATAACCTCAAGGCTCTTGTAGGTGGATAGAGGCAGCTTGCAATCATGCTCATGGATGAAATGGTTCAGAGTCACATTGGTGAATTTTGTGTTGCCTCTCTAGTATAACAAACTAAAGGAGTTAGTGGGATCCAAAAGGCACAATACATATTGGGAAAGTCAAAGGGGAGGAATTATCTAAAAAGGGAGGGAAGTGGCCACTGTTAATCTAATATTATGATTTGAAACTCATACAGTCTTCATTGTTCTCATTAGTTTCATTTTATTCTGTTTTGTTTGATTTTATTATACTTGATGGCATGGACAGCTAGTTTAAAGACAACAAAATATATAGTTGCAGCAATCGAGGATGTCCAATTATCTTGTTTAGAAACCCTGTATTGCTTTCATTGTTTTGTTTTGATTGATTTTACTCTATTCTGTGTTGTTTGATTGTAGTATGTCTGAAGGTGTAGGCAACTATCCTGAAGATAACAAACATTATGGAAACCACTGCTGGTCTACTAGTATCTTGAAGTTCTGTATTGTGTACATTGTTCTGCCTTGTTTGAAGGATTTTTTGGGTATTTTTTGCGGCACCAGGGATTGAACTCACAATCTTACGCTTGCCAGGCAGGCACTTAGGCTGCTGAGCTAAATCCCCGGCCCCTGTTCTGCCTTGTTTGTTTTGTTTTGTTTTTACTGTTTTATTTTGTGGTATTTTGTTTGATGTTACTCATCCCTGATGATATGGGCAAGCATATTGCAGATAACAAGAGACATTATGGTAGCCATTATCAATTGCTTTTTGCAATGTTTAGAAGTCATGTACCATGTTCATTGTTTTGTAGTGATTGACTCTACTCTGTTTTGTTTTGTTTGGTTGTGTTTTTTTCAAAATAAAATCATTTCACCAAGACTTTTTTGTTTCCATGTTCCCTCTTTTATTATACTATACTCTACTTTCCTCATTGTTGCCCAGACTAGTAGCTTGAAAAGTCTGCATGCCATTTTCATGGAGTGGAATATCCAAAACTAACCAGTAGGTAGGTTGAGATATTTTGTGGTGTTGGTCAAATCATCTATAGTGGTTGCTGCTACGTTATTAAGATCCATATAGTTTATCACGTTTCTCTGTAATGTGCTTAAACTTACCAACCCCCACCCCCATTCCACATGCCCTCTGAGTATCTCAGCTACTTTAGCTTGCTCTCCCCTTCTTCCTACTACATTCTTAGATCCTGTCCCCGCAACACCTTGATACTCAGATTTTTTCCTGCATTGCTAAAACTGTATATTGTTTTCATCTCTGCTTTTGGACATAAAAGTATACTTTGTTGCATTATTTACCTTCATCTATCTAATATTCTCTAGAACTTTTTTTCCTTTTTGCTGGAGTACTTCATTCAAGAGCATTCTCTAAAAGGTCTACACTGGAATTTTTATTTGGATGTTACATTTGAATGATAGGTCTCTGTCTTCCATTGCAATCATATTTCTGAGTTGTATTATTTTTCCTCAGCCTCACATGCCCTTGAGATATGAGCTAACTTGGTTAGAGAAGTGGATTCTGAGAAAAAGTCAAAGCTCAGTCCGAAGGGTAGGGCTCAGCTGTTTGACATCTAGCATCATAATGTGCTTTGGCTATAATGTGCTTCCCCTTTTCCACTAGTTGAACTGATCCATTCAAGAAATTTTCTTTTGCTTTCCCGATGGAAACTAATTTTTTCTAAGATTAGACTTCCTTCATATGCTTTTCTATAAGAAATAGAGGAAAAGGGAAGAAGGAAGTGGTTAAGAGTGGTTGTGCCTAAGCCTGTGTTATGTGTCCCCCACACTATATGGGTTCAGCTATTACCTTATTGCTTTGCAGTTTCTAAGTCAAAAACCTCTTTAGAGCCTTTCTGGAAGCGAATCATGGAAACTCTTTGTGTTGTAATTCTTTGGGTGTTTCTTCTACCATTCTGAGTGAGAGGACCCTGGAGTCATTCTCAAGCCACCTGTCTGCTGCCTCTCATCTTCACTGTTCGCTTGTGGTTGGAGTTCTTTCTGGCTAGAGTTTCTGTGTCTCTTGGTTCACGCTGGGAAACCTAGTTTAGGTCGTTTCAGTTTTGGAATCCCTCTAAATTTACCAGAGGCCTCCGAATCTACCCTAGTGGGAGCACTATGTTAAATACTTCTAAGTAGTTAAGAGCAATCATATTTTGTGCTTCAAACGTTCTTTTCTCCTTTATTTGTCAAGTTAAATTCTTTGGGTTAAAAATCTCGCTCCGCATCCTGCATCTTTACACAGAGACACGTAGAATAAATTCTTTTGGAGTTGAAGTGTTGTTCACAACTCTTCCTTTTCCCAAACAAAGCCTAAATCCAAAATCTCCCAAGTCTTAGTGACTGATGTACAAATTGAATTTCAAATAAAATATTACCAGTCTGAAACCATGGCTCTTATGTGTTAATCTCAAAAGTTAAAGTACTGTTAACCTAAAACATTGTCATCTTTGAAACTACACCCCATTATACTTTTTCTGCCCGCTCCTTGTTCCCCACTTGTTTCTCTTCAATGCTGAATAGGTGGATTGTTATTTGTAAGTGAAGGCAGAGTTCTCCTTGAACAGAGGCAGCCCAAGAGTAACTGAGGGTCAGGTACCCATGGTGAGGCCAGATGCCTTTTCCTGGCACCAGTTTTGTGTGTACACTTGAGGTGCAACCATAAAAGGCTGTGGTGTGCTGACCAGAAGACCCACCACAATCAGATTTCTTCTAGACATAATCCACAGTGCATAAAAATTAATCAAGTCCTACCATGACTTGCTTTATTCATAATACTTAATGGTCATGTAATAGGAGTTTTTATTCAGCAGTTAAAGTTCATAAGTGCAGGTTTTACATGGAGATAGGTATTACGCTGATAGTTTAATTACACACCTTTTTGCACACCAAAGGAAATGGGTTATGCAGTTTTCATAATTAAAGAAGAACTTCTGAGAGAGAATGAACCTAAGTTGAACGGAGCTTTTTAAAAATGTTTATTTTTAAATTAGTAACTCTTTGAAAATGCCTAACCCAGAAGGAGATACCTGAGTTTAGAAGCTGTTTATATATACACAACATGGGTATGGACGCTCTCTTCCCAACCCCCACATGCTCACATGACTTTCTAGTTCTCATACCACAAAGGAAATTTTTTGTTTCATGAACTTAACATTAATTTATCATGGATGCTTTCCGTTGTGTCTAGCACAAGAGACATTTCCCCCAAAGACATCAGTATTGTTTATTAAGAAAGTCACCTGCCACTTGTGTGGGTCTCCACTTCTTATTTTATGGAATGCAGACTACTCAGTTTCTCCAAATTACATTCCGTTTTAATGGAAGAAAGACTTTCTCTCTTCTCTGTGTTATTACAACTAGAATAGGATTTATTCTTTTAGCCCCAAACACACAGACCCGCTCAGATCCTATCCCTGCATCTTCCTCGGAATCCAGGCTCCTATCCTTGGCAGCCTTACTCAACATCCCATATAGAATGGTCAGGAGACATCTTGGGTTTAAAAGTCCAAGCAAGGCTCCTGATATTGTCTCAATCATGTCCCACCTGCAGTCTTCTCAGATTGGTGAATGGTCATTTGGTCCTCATAGTTTATCACATCCAAAATCTTGGAGTCTCCATTAGCCCTTTGTATCTCTCATAACTGATACCATACACAGCACTGAGTTCTATTAGTTGTTTTCAAAATATAATGCCTTCTCTCCTTCTCTCATTTTTCCTGCTGCCTTTTTGGACTCAGCCACCACACTTTCTCTTATGACAGGGCCCTCAGTTTCTGCACTAGCTGCCCTACGTTTATAATGCAGCAGCCAACGGGATTCTCTAAAACTCAAGTCCATCATGCCAAATCCTGTCTTCATGCCCTCCAGTGGCTCCATCTCACCAAGAGGAAAAAGAAA
The DNA here is from genome assembly GCA_004365215.1 of Cuniculus paca. NCBI lineage: Eukaryota > Metazoa > Chordata > Mammalia > Rodentia > Cuniculidae > Cuniculus > Cuniculus paca. The sequence continues at coordinate 11,295 of RJWT010010607.1, forward strand.
AGTTGTCACAATGAGGCCATGCATGCTTAGGACCATCTGCTCCCCATGAACTCCTATGATCCTCTTTCTCACTCTTTGTTTCAGCTGAGTTTGTTTCTTCTTCCTAGATTTCTTTCCAAGATCTACCTAGCTTGCTTCCTTTAGATCTTTACTAGAAAATGGCCTTGTCAATGAGGCCTTTACTGTGGCAGCTACTCCACTAGCCTACTCCCCAATGCTTTACATTCCCCCCTCCTGTATTTTTCTGCCAGCCACTTATCATCAAATCTAATCTTGCATAATTCCCTTTGCTAAAAAGGAAAGTTCAGGAAATGTTTTTGTGTGTGTATGTGCTTTGTTTCCTATTGAATGCACAGACTCTAATGAGGTGTCCTGCACACAGTGGGCACTCACTATAACTATATTTTAAATGCGTCATCTAACTCCAAGGTATAAGTAGATTATAGTAGTTTGAGGGGTAGGGACTATATCTTTCAATCCATGATCACAACACAGTGCTTAGCATGCGTATGGGAAGTGGGAAGACTTTCAGCCCACTTGATATGACTTTTTTTTTTTAAACATGAGTCTGGCAAAGAGGAGCCCTCCCACTGTTGGTCATTATAACTGACTCAGAGAGAAGTGGATGTCTTAGTTTGGGGCAATCAGAATTCTTTCCTGGGCCGCTTGATGATGAGAGCAGGGGACATTGACTTGGGTTCAGAGGACAAGGCGTTGTATGTAGTCATCTTCTGTACCTCATAGAGGAAACCAGGGGTAGTATTCAAATACTTAACAGAAGTATGGTATGGGCAGTAGTCAGAAGTGGAGAGCGACACCATTTCATGCAAGCATATGTTGGCTGAGTGTCACCTGGAAAGGTGTGTAGTTTTATGCAGGCTGATGGAGTGTTTGCAGGTAAGATAGAAAGGAGAAAGAAAGGTCACATTTAATTAGGGGGAAAGGTGCTACACAAAGTAGTGCCACTCTTTTTGAGTCCAAACTCTGAGCCTCATTGTCTTCTTTTCATTAGTACATCTCATATCATATTCTTAATTGACATGCTTAATTGAGACCATCAAGGGTTTCTTGAAACAAATCACCACTTTGGGGGGAGCTACATTCAAGCATAATTACCCATCTCTCTGTGTAGCTGTGATTCTGCATTTGTGCCCTGCATGCCAAGACTTGAAGCTAAATTCCCTCTGATCAAGAAATGATGTAAAATTCACTCATGTCACTTCCCAATGGTCTGGACCAACTGTTTTGTTCTGGCATCTTGGATTATATTGAGTTTTGTTAGGCACAAAGTATTTACTTGCCTTGTTCTAGACCTGAAAGAGGTGTCATTCACAGCTCTGACGCCAGTGTGTTTTGGAGTTCTAATTTTATCTGCCAGATGAGAAGAAAAGGCCATAGCCCATTCATTCCTTCATATTGGGACCTGCATGGGCTTCACATTGGGACACAGAGGCTTCCTGTCAGGTCCTTGACCTTGGAATAACTCCTCTTGCTGTAGGGCCTTGAAGCATGGTGCTCCCTCTGTGAATTGACTAGTGTCACAAAACACTCATTAATTCAGTCTGATTACAAGAGACTAGAAGTCAGCACAAACTGGTATATGCAAGAGGATTTATTTGATCATATACTTGAAATTCCAGTAGTATACAGTAAATCCCCAACTTACAAAAGAGTTCAGTTCCTGCAGAACTTTCTTAAGTCAGATTTGTTTATAAGTCTGACAAAGTGAGTCTTAAGACCTCTGACACAAATATACAATGTAAAACATAAAAAAAAATACACAAGGAAAACGAGCAATGTCTACCATCTTTTCTTCTTTGTCCAGTCTCAATTATTTTCACTTTTGTTTCTATGGTTATTGCTTTGCACTTCCTAGCAGTCCCCTCGACATCACCACAGCTTTTCCTCTCGCTTCCAGACACCCTGGGTTCTGACTACACACTATCGCACTGTACAGGAAGCACACAGCAGCACAACTCGGACAATGTCCACCAGACACGTGAGCTACTTCCGCTGTTTGATTGCATCTACAAGTGTTCATTATGCAAGGTCCATTCGTATCTGTAAAAGTTTGCAACTCAAATGTCCATAAATCGGGGGCTTACTGTACCTCTAGCTTCAGATGTGGCTAAATCCAGGGGCTCAAATGATGTGGCCAGTATTTGGTGTGTATACGTCCCTATTTCTTGTTCCTGGATTTGGTTTTGATCTCCACTCCTGGCTTTCTATCTTGGCCTCAGTCTCAGTTCACAGAGTTGTTCTGGGATTCTCCCTTTATCCCTTCCTGTTCTGTTTGCCGGATTTTCATTCATTTAGGTGGACCCTCCCCATATTACAGCACAAATAGCTGCCAGCAGCTCCAGGCTTATTTCCAAGCCTTCAACAATCCCTTGGGGAAGAGTCTGTCTCTCAACAGTTTTAATCAAAGTGTTGGGATGAGCTCTAAGCAGAAGGTTGTAATGTAGATACTGCCAAAGTAATGTTGAAATGCAAAATAATTTGTTATGCTTGAAGAATGGAAATGAGTAGAGGTGAACGAAGGTGTCAGAATCCAATTCGTTGATTATACTCACCTTTCAGAACTTGCATCTCTGGCTCTTTTTGCAGATGCATTCTCTGAGCCCTTCTTAGCATATTTCTGTGTCTTGCACATGCTTGTTAGACTTGGACTTTCCCTTCTTCATAGGAGGCTTCCAGCTAGATTATTAAAGATGTGAGAACGGGCCCTAGTTTTTTTTTTTTTTTTTTCCTATCTCATTATTGAGAATGTGTTTTATGGTCTAATCTTCCCATACAAACACTATCTCACTTAATCATTATAGCAATTGATTGATGAAGAAATTCTTACTGAAGGCCAGAGAGGATTAAGTAACTTGCTTAAAGTTACATGGTATCGAAAGGCCAGGGAAACAGTTCCATTTGTGGGCGCCACTCCTGAGCTCATCTGTTATGCTCTCAGACTTGTATATTTCCTTGGCAAACAATATGGAGGAAGCTTTGTCCTTAGGGAGCTCAGAGTGGCTCTTGCTGTCTTCTCTAGGGACACCAAGTCCCAACTAAGTGTGATAATCTGGGTATAGATGTTCTTATCTATGCATGCAAAAAACAATTCATGTACTTTATTACAAAGACTCCAGAAGGTACTGGGGTGCTTAACATTTCAGCGAGGAGCAGAAATGACCAGCTTTTAGGTGGGGTGAGTCACAGAAACCTTATACCACCCACATAGATACCCAGTACACAGAGCCCATGCTGCAGGCTCATCCCGTGCATATGCATGCTTCTCCTGCCACTGTGCTTGATAGCAAGCACAAGTGGCTGCCATTTAGATGTTCTTTCTCCACATTCTTTGATAACTTATATTAAAATAGATAATTACAGTCCAGCATGCTGTATTATCATGAGAGCATATTTGGTACCTGTGTATGAAACTCTTCGTTTTGTTTAGAGGCTCCTTGCGGATAGGTGGTATGACCAGTGTTCACAGATGGGGCTTTATAATCAGCTATGGGAGCAAATACCGAATCCTCAATGTTTTTCTTTGCTGCCCTGATATATCATTTTGAAAACTCATCTGTAAAATGCTGGGGACCATTCCTGGCTTGCAGGTGCAGTATGAGAAACTTAAGAGAAGACATTTGCTTTCTCTGGCCCTGGAGTACAGTGAACAGACTCTGGTTTCTGAGTGCAGAGTTCAAACTGACCTCTACTCTTCTTGGCAGTGTGCTATTTATTCATTCACTCAGGAAATGTAAGCAATGATCCTTGGTCCTCATTCTGGGAAGACAGCACTGAACCCCACAGGCAAGATCTCTACCCTTGTAGTTAGAAGGAGATACGTAGTAAGCAAAGACCAAATGTGCATCTAATGTCATGAAGTGACAAGCCCAGTGGAAACAGTAAAGTAGGTAAGGGGAATATGAAGTTGGCAGGGTGGAGTTGGCAGCTACAGTGCCATTTATATTGCACAGTGAGGAAAGGCTTCTTGGCTGTGATACTTGAGTGGTAACTTGAAGGGGAGGAGAGCATGAGCCACAAGGAGATAAGGGAAGAGCCTTGCTGGCAAAGGGAGGAACAACTTCCAAGCCCTGAGGAAGAGAATGGTCAGCCCAGTATGGCAGGGAAGGATTGGAGAGGGGCAGGACAAGTATCCTGACCTAGCCTGCCTCCTGAGTAATTACTGAGCTGAGCTGTATTGCTGGCATTGTTCCCAATTATTAGAATTATTATTTTGTATAATTGATAACTGAGTGAGAACTTTATTGTGTCTTTCTATAACTTTTCTTGCTGATCTCTACTCTGATGCCCCATGCTACTTGTACTCCAGCCCTTGAAAGAGCTCTGTTTCTTCAGTTTAGAACTTTCTCCTCCCCCTTTCCTGCTGGCATAAGCTTTGATATCTTTTCAAAATTCAGCAAGACACTGCCCTTTCTAGGAAGCCGCCCTGAGTGTCTCCAGTGCACTTAAGTGGCCTTCCTGAGCCCCCCTTCTCATTTGCACTGAGTGCATTGCAATACAACCTCATGTTTAAGAACTCTCTTCCTTGTGATTCAGGTACCCTAAAATCAAGGGCTGTGCCTATCTTATTCCCTGGATATCTAGGGTTGGGTTTGAGCAGGTCATTTTATGCATTTAATGTGTAAATGCACTTGTGGATGGGTAGATGGCCAGATGGATAGACAGCAAGAAGCATGCACGCTAGTGAAATTAGCTTCTGAGTGTTACAAGGCAAGGTTCAGTAAGACAGCCTTACAGCATTGATGAAATATGGTGTTGTACAAACTCTTCTACGGTGAAGATTTCGTCAAAAGTCCTCAAGGGAGAATATGTTATTAAAATTATAGAACTTTAAAATGGGAAGGAAGCCTTTTCATTATTTAGGTAAATGTCTTCAATTAACAAAAAAAAGGAAGCTGTGGACCAAAGAGATGAAGTTGATGGTCACCCTGTTCCTTGTGGTCAGAGCCGAAACTGGTAACGTTGTATTCAGATTATCAAAGATGCTTTTTATGGTCTATTTCCAGGATCCCAGGATGCCAATACTGAAGCATTCAAATGAAATCAGTGTGGATAAATCAGACTCTGGGCAGAGAGGCTAGCTACTATGCCATGTTTTTGGAGTTTGGTGTTTTTAAATGTGATGCATTTTGTGGGAAGGAAATCACTTTATTTGATAGCTTCTAAATCCCCAGGCATCTGAATATTTTTAAAATAATTTTATTTTCTGACTCAAACACACAATGCTTGACCTGCTTGGTACATTTTTTTTTCTATCCATGGAGTCATAAGGTAGCAAGTTTGAATCAAAAATAAATTATTAGTAAACAGTTTAAAGTGAGAAACAAGTTATTTCCAGAACACTTAGTTCTTTCCTTCAAATACACACTTGAAAACTGCTAAGACTGTATTCCATAAGAATGCTTGAATCGCTCCCTAAATCATAACATGGGTAAACTTACTGAAATATTTTTACAATTTTATTAGAGGTTTTAATTCACTGCTTTATCTATCTCTGTTAGACTGCAAAATAGCTTTAAATATTCAAGTGGTAATTAATGAATCTTTTATGTTGCAAATCAAACATTTTCATCTGTGTGCTGATGGAGTAGCAATGAGGAAGGATTTAAAGAATAATTGTTTCTCCCTATTCCACATCGTTGACCAGCATTTTATCACACATTTTGGGAGTGGGTTTGTGTTCCTTGCATAGTAGGCTAATGCTCAGGCGTGGACGAAGCTTGCTGTCTTTCTGGAGGTCAAGATTTCTTGACATGTTTCTTGCCAGAGACATTCCCGACTAGATGGAAAGTCTTTGAATGTGGAATTTTTGCTTGAGTGCAAAATAATAAAAAGCATGTGTATGTTAAGAAAGGATCAACCTAATGGCAAATGAGCATTGGCTTGCATTAATATTCTATTACAGTAAAAACTTCTATTTAATAATTTTCTCCAGGCTTTTCCCCCCCAGAATTTCACATATTTTTCTAACAGGCATGCCAACCTAAAGAAAGTATATATGATACATTTGATTTATGTTAAGTCAATAGTGTGCACAAGCCATTTAAAATTGCATTTTGAGTATAGAAATACAAACCCAAGGAAACACGTATAGGATCACATGTTGAGGACAAAATGCGTCAGCTTTTCAGGGGCTGAAGTGCCTTGCAAATATTTATTCTATTTAGAAGATATTTTAAAAATGTGGTGTTGCATGTCAAGTGGCAAAAAAGCAAGTCCAAAATCCTGCAATTTAATTTAGGACCCCAAATTAAGCTGGTGCTGAAGACCTTATGGAACAAGATACATTTTCCTTCCTCTGTCATTACTGAGAAAGAAGTTGGTGAGCGATGCTCCTCAGAAACGTTCACAAAGGGCCTGACAGATTCTTGATTGGAAGCAGTATCAGCCACCCTTGCTGTTCTATGGCACTGATTAATACTGGTCATGGTGACATTTATGTATCAGAGCAATAAGCTAAACAGGAAACAATTTATGTCACCTAAAGCTTTTTAACAAATCGATGCAACTATTTGTAATTGCTTGTTTCACAAGATTAAAAGTGCTCAGGCCTGATCTTCACCCACGGATTTGTGGTCAACCTGACCTGTGCTTCCGTTGTTTAAAAAAAAAAAGGAGTTGGTGATCAGCACGAACTTCCATCAAGTAATCCATATTGCTAATATTTCTGGAATTTTAATGTAGTTACAATTTATAGCCGATCCAATGTGGTTACCTAAATTGCTGTTGCTAGTAGACAGTTTAACTGTCTTTATTAATTACAGTATAATTTAATGTTTGAGTACCGGCACTTGTATTGGTCATTTTTACAGCTCGAGCAGTTATCTGCCTTATGACGAACCATTTTAGCATTTTCAATGGAAATTTGCTAATATGATGAGTGATAAAAATGTCACACGCTGGTAAATAATGATTATTGCTTTGGCTGAAATTAATTCTTGAAAGGCCGGTTACCTTCAAATTAACATTATAACATGAAGCTTGTCTGTTTCTCTCCTATATTCTTCGTATAATTGCCCACCACCAAAAAGACTATTGATAACTTCAAATGGATAAATGGATATGTATATATATATTATCTTAATACCAATATATGTGACTTTACAATCAGAGAAGAAGATGACCTAGGCTTATTTCTTCAAAAAAAAAACATTGTTTAAAAATAAATAAAGTAGGTTGTATTAGTGGTTTTCTAATACAAATATTGTTTCAGTTAAACCAGTTTTTATATTTAATTTCCCTCCAATGTGAATTGTCTTACACCTTTCATCAGTCAATGCTTTCAATAAAGGTTTGAGGCCCAACTTTATTAAAATGAATACTTTTGAGTCAATTACAGTGAAGATAAAGACAAACTCTAATTATTACTCTGTATAAATATGTACTATCATCAGAGTATAGAATCTAACAAGAAAGGCTATTTGACTGTTGGGGGATGGTAAAGGAGAGGTCATTACATCATGAAGCTGCCTGTCTTGGTGTCAAATTAGTCTTAAGGTCACCATTTAAAAGAAGAACTATTATTTTGGGTTTGTTGCCTTGTATTTCTGAAGGGGAAGCCTGAAATAATGTAAGCATGTTCCTGGTTTAGAATAATTCCTTGAATACAATTAAAAATAATCTGTGCATCAGCCAGCAAGATACTCACTTACACAAGCTCCTCAGTTTCTTAAAAGAAATACACGTACACATCTACTTAACCAACTGTGTACGATGTTGTAACCACTATTTATGCTACAGGCTTGCCACTAAGGGAATTTCAATGAACTCTGACACTGTATTTGTGGTGGCCTGGTGACAATTAAATGGTTTGCTAATTATCAGACTGAGGGTTTCTAGATGGTGGCCAACAAAAGAGGATCCTCCTTTGCAACTTACAAGCAAAACCCACTTGTAAAAAGGAAATGGAAAACTTTCCTAATAGGAGTTTCCTCCAAAGGGTGCCGGGAAAAAACACTTACGTTGCTCCTCAACAACAGCGGGTATTTTGCTGAATAAAGACTGCAGCCATCTCTGAGCTGGCATAATGTGCTTGGAATTATATACACGAAACAGTTTTTAAGTTAACATGAGTTTGGCTTCGCATAGCACTGCTTTTAGTATGCTGGCAATTTTATTTGTGCTGAAAGATGATGCTTTAATTCATTAATTTTTAGAATACATATGACAGAATACTACTAAAGAGGAACAGCAATGTTCTGCTGAAGGTACATTTTAAAAAAAAAAAACCAAGATGGTTTTCCTGGGACACTGAGGTACTAGATTTCTGCTGTTTTCTCCAGTGAATGTAGTTATCTAGCCGACTTTCGATAGAATATTTTTATAAAATCATTTGTTCTAATCTAAGCATTTATCATTATATGCAAAAAGATTTCTTGATGAGAATATTATAGACGGTGCATGTTTTTGACATTAGCATTTTATTTGGATGACTAATCTTGCAGATGTGAAATTTTAATGAATTATTCATGAAATTGCTTTCCTCTGAAATTTTAGTTTGCTCTTAATGTTAGTTATTAAACATTTTGTTTTTCTTTATAAAATTTGATGAACAGAAATAAGAGTGTGCTGCTCCCTCAAGTGAACAGAGAGCCCCCCTCTTTCTCTCTTCCCTTCGCAACTCTCTAAGTGGATACCTTCACTTGGAAATCTTATCTTGAGGATAAAAGCTTTAGCCTTCCCTTATGAGGAAGGCTTTTACTTACGATTGATTTTAATTGTGTGCTGGAAGCAGCTGGTGATAAACCTAAGGCGTATCCCTAACAAACAGTATCAGCAGGTCAGAGGGGTAAAAAAACTTAGGCTGTGGCGACTTTGACTACCAGTGTGAACAACCAGCATTTTTATTGCATTTGAGAATGCTATAATGTCAGTAATTAGTACTGACTACACCACATTTTTTTTTATTGTCTGTATTCACAGACATGGAATGATGGAATTACAGTTGATGTCAAGGAATGAGTTTCTTTTATGCCTTATCAAAACAAAACAAAACAAAAAACAAAACAATTCTTGTTACTGGCAGCACATATACATGAAGCACCATGCTGACGGTCCAGACTTTGCCATCTCCATCAAGGCTTAGGGGGAACAATTGCAGGAGTGATGCTGGGCCCACGAAATGCCTTTTGGATTGTAAAGCTCATTTTCAGAACACAAGTGCAAAAGTGGATTGCAAAACATCCAAAATATCAGAAAGGTTTGCCATTAACCAGAAGATATCCAAAAGATTCAAAATCCTTGTAAGTAGAGTCAGTTTTGTACTTTCGGAAACACAGCTTGGCTGGACTGTGGAAAGGAAATGAAATACTTTGTAACTTCAAATTGTTTGGTGTTTAAAAAACTAGCGATTTACACTGTATTTTAGAATCAAATCCAAGGTTTTATCAAGGTCTGATGGGATACAGGATGCTAGGAATATGTTAGTGCTGTCTGAAGGGGCAGCACTGGTGGTCACTCTTCAAGTAAATAAGACTGGATAGTTCACTTTACTGCTAATGCGGCAGCCTAACTTGTCTTCTACGGACAGGTTCTAGGGACCAGTAGGACGGATCCTCATTCCTGACAGTGCCTCTGTCTCATATAGGGGACTTTCCTCCTTAATGTACGCTTTTCTCTGAGGAAAAAAAAGTAACATTGTCTTTATATCTTGGCACCTTGTATTTTTTTTTATACAAAAGTTCAGTATTTTCAACACTCCCCATTATTAACCACTACTTCACTAATAAACTTTGAAAGTGTGATCCTGGAATTTCATCATGCAAAATATTTACTGCAGCAGAAGAAAACATTTTTGAAATAACATTTTTTTTTCTCTTTTCAGATGTATGAACTTGTTTAAAGATAGGAAGGCAGTGGTAGGATAAACACAAGGGATAGGAATGTATAAAAAAAAAACAAAACCAAAAAAACAGATTAGAACACATACACACTCACGCTCACACACATACACACACAAACCTGTATAAAATGCTCCAATCAATGAGAACAGGAAAAAAAAATCTGTCAACTATGTTACAATTTAAAAGAAAAAGAAGTTAGGGAATTTCTCCCTCCACATGTCAGGAAATGTCATCCAATATTCTTAAAGCAAGGATAACTAAATAAAATACATGTGCAGCATATTCTGCAATTCCATTACATACAGTAGTTTTTTTTCCAAAGATATTTTTTAGTATTGTTAATATAAAGCAGTTGCACAAAAAGCAAAGGTGTTTTGACAAACAGGTGTATGCATTTATTCCTTTTTAGGAACAATATCTAAAAAAAGAACCACCCTCCGCCCTCCCCCAAAAAAGACAAAGATTCACACAGACACATTGGGATATATGTACAACATAATAAACCCCATCCTAAAGAAGCGACTGGAATACCCCCAAGGGATACAGAATCAGAATTGTAAAAATCATAGTGAAGTTTTCTTGCTGTAAAGCCTGAGAAAATTTTTTTTCAGTTGGTTCTTCTACAGAACTGTGATGCCTGCAAAGATGTGTAAAATCTAATTTTCTTTTTTTCTTTTTTTTCTTTTTTTTGCTACAGTCTTTAGACTAAGCATGCAAGACATACGACTAAGTGCAACTGAGTGAAATGTATTTTTTTTTAAATTTTAATCATTCCCTAAAGGTTGAACTGAGGTATGCGTACTAACAGTTTCTCATGCTGTTATCTTTACTCATGTCTAGCTACACATGCTGAGAATGAACTAATCTACCAGATTTTTATCCTCTTTTGAATACCAAACTAACCAGCAACCACTCAGTTTAGAAGCACAGGGCCCCCTTCCCATGACCCTGTCTGGCTACTGCCTGCACATCATGAAGCTGCGAGTGACCACAGACTGCCCTGGATACAGAAAGCAGAGTGAAGCTTCAAAAGCAACTGCAAAAGACATTTTTGTACCAAGCTTATGAGTGAACGGGAGTGTTACTTTTTCTTTTCTTTTTTTTTTTTAAACTAAAAATGCTGACCAAAGTCTAATCTGAAAACAAAACAAAAAACAAAAAATGACAGGGGGAAAAAAAAAACAAAAAACAAAAAACAAAACCAACCAAACTGGTGGATATATGCCAAGATAAGCCAAAATTAATGCAGTGATCATAGCACAGTCCTTAAACAAAAGTGGCATACAATTTGTTCTAAAGGTTTTTTTTTTCTTTTAATTCTAGAAATACTATTATGTGGTCTAGTTCAATCACAAAAGCTTTTCTGTTCTTTCCGAATTTCATGTTTACTTTCACCTCTATTATATACCTCATTTTCAGTGGCAAACATTCATTTCTTTCTCTCTGACATGGGACTTCATTCTTCTGCACAACTATAATACTGTGTCCTATTTTCATGTTCAGTAGCCCCACAATTTCTCTTTCTTTATAAGACTGAGTTTTGGTCTCTGAAGAGGTACAGAAAGAAGAAACAACTACTAGAAAAAAGTAACAGCTTTGGTTCCATTACCTACTTGGTCTTCTGAATTTACTCTATAGGGTGAAGGAGCAGTTCTCTTTCTCAGGTTAGCAATAGCCTACAGCTCATCATTTGCCTCTAAATTCTTTCACCTCCTTTGATCAACAATAAGAGGATATTTGGCTTCATCAGATAAAGCATAAAACAGAGAACATAATTTACTTTTGTGTAATATCTTTGGTAATTTTAGAAATAAAAGGTACAAAGAATATAAATTAAGCTTCAAAAGGCTCTCAAACTAAAAATAAAAGCTACAGTCCTAGATAAATAAATGTCAGGGTATTGGGTGTGAAGTGGAAGCATGGACGGGTGGGAAGGACTGAGGTTGTACTGACCCAGAACCATCAAGTTCTGCAGGCCCTGTGTGGTTCCCCAGAAGCCCAGGGCTGACAGGATCCTCTGTCTACCTGATATCCTCTGTTACTTTCTGATATCGGGGTGGTGTGAAAATATTGCATAACTGAACTGCAGTACTGAATTTGCACGTTTGAAATGAACACTTTTAGCATTGCTGAACTCAGTCCTCATTAACGCAATCTGAAGTTTAATTTGCATTCAAACAGATTAATGCCACCAAGCAGGTCTGAACTGATGTATAAACTCAGTGCCATCACCATGTTCAGCAAAATTGCTTGGGGAAGCTGGCTTTTGGTCATTCTGCAAACAAAGCAACTAGTTAGCCTCACTGTGTTATAGCACAGAATCTGCAGCCCTCCCTACTGGTATATAGCGGGGAGAGCTTTCCGTGGGACTAGTATCAGTCTGATTATTAAGGGTTTTAGATTCTTTCATTCTGGTACTGCCTATGTTTTCTTGTGCTGGTAGAATGCTGTGGTATTTCTTTCTAGTGATGATTACTACAAAAAAAACAAAACAAAACAAAACAAAACAAAAAACCCCGGAAAATCTGAAAATTCCCTTGCCACCCCCAATACTGCTTTGTGGAATGAGTCTGTATTGTTCCTAGTGTGTCTCTATTTTTTTTTTCTGTCATTCATTCTCTTTCTGGCAGGACGTCACACTTGTGTGAGAGGACTTTGATGTGTAGAGAGAGTGCAGCATTTGGGACCTTTTAGAAAAAGACCAAAACGGAATGTTTTCCGACTTTTGAGAAAGGTGGTGATGTCTGTAGGAGAATGGAATGAGTGACAGAAAACTACGAACGAGAAATGACATTCAGCTTTGTATAATAAAAACACCTATTAACATTCATCACAAGGTACAGAAAACTTTAAGCCTCCAAGAGGCCGTGGGCCCAAGTGGAGGCCTGA
>RJWT010010608.1:0-24040 GCA_004365215.1 Cuniculus paca
AGACATGGGCCCCAGGGCCTGGGAGGCACACTTCTCCTCACTTACTCGATAGCGCCCTGGCCTGGCCAGGCCACTGGGGGGCCATGCGCTGACAGCCTCAACCAGGCCCCACGCAGCAAGACGGAAGCTGCGGGAAGAGGGGAGGTGGGCAGGCCTGAGCCTCGAAGAGCTGGGAGCAGCAGATCGCCTCAGGACTCCTTAGGGAAGGCCGAAAAGCAGAGAAACAAGATGGGATCCATACAGCAGGAAACTGGATGAAAAGCCACCAGCGCTGAGAGGCTGGCCACAAACCCCAGGAGGAGCACAGGGAGAAGGTGGCCATGGGCCTGAGCAAGAGTGGGGCCATCCTGTCCCCAGGGCACCAGGCACACAGCCCAGCGCGTGGCGAAGCCGGCTCCTGCGTTCTGCAGTAACCCTCTGCATGGCTGAGAAGACAAACACAGCCGCTACCCGGATTCCACAGGAGACTGCTGTGCAGCAGGGAGCAGCGCCGCCACGGGGCTTCGTGGCACTGGTGGTGGGGTTGGTGGCCCCGGCCGTGTTAATAATCCTGCAGCACAAATTCTCTACCTCAGCCTTGTCACACGCGCCTGGCTCAAGGACTGCAACACAGGAATGCACGTGGACAGACAGCACGGCTCTCACCATGCTCCGCGAGACAGCTGTCCTCCACCACGCACACCTCCATCGGGGGCCACACAGCGCGGCCTCACCCGCCCGGGCTTAGGGTTACGGTACAGCTGCTCCCCAAAGTGTGAGTCAGCAGCCAAAGCCACATCACGGACGAGCCACGCTGGGAGGCACTTGGAGCACTCTGCTAACCATCACAAATGAGCTAGAAGGTGTCTGTGGTTAAGCGACAGGAAGCCAGAGAACAGGTACTCGTTAATTAGCAGCCCTGCGAAATGAGTCACTAATCCAAACAGCAGATCTAACCGGGCGCCTCGCAGGAAGCTGGGGGCGCTCTGCGCACTGGCCAGCCCCGGACAGGACGGAGAGCCTCCCGCGGGAGCCGCCCGCCCTGCCTGCCTGGCTTGCTGTCTGTAGAAGAGGAACACAAGCCTTCCTATTTAACACAGGCTTCGCAGCGACCAGTCTGTGCTTCAATGTCAGTGAGAAGGAAAGAGACAGCGAGGCAGGGCTTGGGGAGCACCCAGCGCACTCAGGGCGACCCCTCTGCAGCAGCGGCCCCAGGGACAGGCCGACCCTGGGGCCTCACCCGTCAGTGTCTGCTCCGCGGCATTCTTGCCATGGCCAACAGGCCCCTCGGGTTGAAAGACTTGCTCCTCTGGAACTGTGCAGGACAGCGTTCGCTGTATGTTACTACACGTGTATGTCATCTTCCTGAACTACCGTTTTTGCCACGTCTTGCTAGAGGTAAATAAAAGTCTGCGTACGATCTGAATGAGAAGCAGTCTAACCGCGCTCACAGGGTCAGGCACTTGTCTAAGTCTGTCCTTCGCAGCAGCTCACTTGGTCCTCACCAGGGAAACAAATGGCAGAGGCCCTGGCACGGCCCCCATTCTAAAGAAGAAGAAACTAAGCCCAAGACAATGAGCGTCCCCGTCGAGCCCGTGCTCAGCCCGCTCTACTCCACTCTCGGAGCTGCAAGGTCAGTGTCACATCGCCTACTCATTTAGTCATTCACTCGACAAATGCTACTGAATTGAGCGGCGTCGTGAGTCAAGAGCTGCAGCCTCAGCGGTGCCAAGTCCCTTACTCAGCACCCACTACTGCAGGGGAGGGCGAGGCAAACCAAGCGGCATCACACCGACAGGGGAAAGCCGCATGGGCAGCAGGTGACGGAGGCAGCTGGTGTGGATAAAGGGAGGCAAGGTTTAAGAGGACACCTGAAGGACAAGAGAGAAGGAACCCCATGGAAAGGGCTCATGGAAGAGGCCCGAGGTAGAAGGGCCATGGGACAGAGGCTGGAAATGGGTGGGCCTGTGCGGCAGGGGCCAAGGCAATAGGTCCCAGGACCGCCAAGAGGAGCTTGGGTCTGGCCAGAGAACAAAAGAGGGGTGGGCACAGGACAAGGCAGGGGCGCTGTTCCAGAGCAGGCCTGGGACCTGGTTCGCAAGGTGACCCACCTGGCTGGCGCGCTCAAGGCGTGGACGAGGTATTCCAGGAGCCTGGCAGTGGCATCGTGCGAGCTCAAGAAGATGAAGGTGGGAACCTGAGAGCAGACTGCACCGAAGCTGCTGATTCTGACACCGTCTGCTTACCACAAGGAGAGCAAACAGTCCTTCCAGATCTTTGATCACTGATATTCCCAGGAAAAACAAAGTCAAAATGCTCAGAATTTGTGTCAGTGGTTCAAAACGCACATTCTCAGCATTCCACAAGAGATCTGCTTGAGTTTATCTTGTTCCTTTGCCAGTTGATCAGTTCCACACCACTGCCTGGCATTCCTCACCAGCACTCTTTTTAAAGAAGTATCTTATTTTATTATTATTTTTAGTACATGCTTGCAGTACATAGTGATCACATTCCCCAGGGGAACTTGGTACATACACAGGACACATCCTCATTCTTCTTGCTCTTTGGTGCTGCCCTACAACCACCACAGATGCCTCAAGCCTCCTGGGCAGGCCCTGGCCTTCTGAAATTCTTGTGTTCTCAGCAAGCTGCTAAAGGAAGCAGGAACTCCTCGCTAAGTGATGCACTCCGCCTGGTCTCATCCTAAGGCACCCACATGCATCAAACACACGAGGGGTAACAAATGGCCTGTGTGCCTCGCTGGCCTTCCTCCTGTGTCCAAGCCTCTCCTCGCTGGGCTTTGTGTTCTCCGAGTCTCATCACCGCATGGAAGGCCTTTGTCTCTAGACATGGCCCTCCGGTGGAGCGCGAGACCATGCCTTGCACTGCTGCTAGGAAAAGCACCTCCATGTAGGCCACGAGTCCTCCAGTTAAGTGAAAAGCCCTGCTTGAATGCCACGTCACTGGCCATCCTTACAGGAGCCACGTGTGCCTTCAGGGCTGAGCACCAACTGACCAAGACAAGGCCTGCGCATGGGTCACAGGCCTCAGAGGAGCCATCCGCATGTTGTCATTCTGTCCCCAGCACCCAGGCCTCAACCTGAAGACGTTACCCAAGATGCCAGCCCAACCTGCCAGAGCCCTGCAGATCATGTAAATGTGATAAGAGACTCTCAAGGGGTGGCCTGGGGCCATGCCCTCCCAGTGGCTCACGTGAGACAGAAGCAACAGGCATCAAATCACAGTCCTGTTCCCCATGCAGGCTGTCATCTCAAGTACTCAGCAACAACAGGGTACCCTTCCCACAGAGAGCCACCAGGCTCTGGCCACCTGCCAGTGACCTGATGCGAAGGTACCTCGGCAGTCTGACTGTAGGCCCCGAGCCAGAGGTTGCCGCCAAGCGAGAGGACAGCGGGCTGGCTCAGGGCTCAGAAGAGCAACCCAGACGGGGGACCTGGCGCCAAGCCAGTCTCCTCTGCTCCGCACAGACAGGAACCTCCTGCCCTTGGGTCTGTTCATGCTCCCACACAGTGCTGCCCAGCTTTCACCCAAGACCTCACCGACCTGAAGTGGGAGCCCCAGGACACGGACAGACTTCTGGGCAATGCCTGGCACTGTATGCCACCAGCATCTCTCAGGCCTCATCCCACATGCAGACGCCCTCCCTTTCTACTGGTCAAGGGCAAACTTGAAGGAGAAAGAGTGACTTCTGCCAGGTGCCTATGTCTGTGTCATCAGCTCTCAAAGATTTCAAGCAGCTTTATTTGCCATAACTGTTTTCACTAACTGTAAACATACAGCGTTTACTTTAATTAAATCTATTTCCTAATTTTTAAAAAAAATGTAATTACTTTTAAGAGGAGCATGCGTAAGTCACACCATTCAAAGTCCCCAGCCCAGGTCCTGCAATCCTGCCTCCAGCTCTATGCTTGTCCAATTGCCCACTTGTATTCCAGTATCTGATCTCTCACTGCACAAGGCTGCTAATCATCCAAAGGTACAAATGTGCATTCAAGATAATCACATTGTCAGCATTTCAACCGAGAAGGCCACAGCTCACCATCCAATAAAACTTGTCTTTCCAAGTCCTCTATAAAGCTCTGTACAATCTATAAACACTAATACTACATTTTGTTATGTATAATATAGATATCCTCTACACCATAAGTTCCCCCAGCCAGGAATAATGAAAGCATATCATTATTCCTTTTATACCACGTAAACTTCAGTTTCTAAGAATACTCTGATTTCACCGCATTGTGTTCTATTTTAGTCTTCCAAAGACAGAGCTACCACCAAGAGAAGCAATTTGCTGTCGGGTGTGAAGGAGGCTGATATCACTAGCAGGGTGCAGCTAGCGCCCACGGCTTCCATGTGAGGCTTCGGAGGACGACGGCACTGAGGTCCTGGCTGTGGGGTGTGAACCTGGCTGTGCGGAGTCAAAGGCGGGAGCCACTCCCGTGCGCTCTTGATGCCACATCAACAGCGGGGTCTGGCCACCATGTGCCCCAGCTACCAAGTGGGGACGGAGAAGGGCACCACCTGTGCATACCGCCCAGCCTGCCTCTGGGCGCAGAAGAGTGCTCAAGACCCACGGCATCACAGATGGAAAGGGGGAGCTGGGGCACGAGTGCTCTCGCTTTCCGTTCACTCAGCAGCTGTATCGAGAACATCTCCCAGGTTGGGCAGAAATTTAGAGGAAAATCAGTGAGCACAAAGGCAAAGGCAGGACAATAAAGAAGCTTCTGCCTCCAACGGCTCAAACATCCCACACCCACAGGGGCAAATGGGTCTGCATGGGTCACCTCCTCCCCTCGCTTATCTGCAAAAGGACAGCACCACTGCCACCCCAACCTGGGACGCAGCAGGCTTCTTCCAAGCAGTCACACGCCAAAGCTTTCTGATGGTGCTGGGGATCGAGCCAGGACCCTACACGTTGGGTCAAAGCTCTACCACTTGGCTCTACCCACAGCCCTCAAAATGTTCTCTTAAATGTGACGTGAATGTGTCCCCTCTGAGTTCGTGTGCTGGACATGTAGTCCCCAAATCCACATGCTGAGAGGTCACTAGGGTTAAATGAGGTTAAATGAGGGCCCTGTGCTGGGATTAGTGGCGTTCTAGGTAAGCAGAGCCCTGCGCTGGAGTACCCGCTCCGTCTCACCGCGGACACCTCCACCAGGCTGCCATGCAGCAACCTGGCCTGCACCTAGATGGGGGCCTCCCCAGGCCCCAGAACCAGGAGCTAACTAAACTTCTGCTCTTTAGAAGCTACCTGACTTACTTCATTCAGCAGCAGCAAGAGGAAACAAAGACAATTTCTAAATTTGGAAAGCTTCATAGTTCTAAGAGTAGAAATACCCAAACTTGCAGACTACAATCCTTACTTTCGGTTTCATGCTGGAGTTACTTTTAATCTAAAAATGAAAGTAAATATACAATCAGTGCTGTCATTGCCCCTCCATACACACACATCTCTACCATCTAGACCTGTGATGGCAAGTCGTTTAGAGCTTTCAACGATATGGACAGCCCGCTGCGGCACACATGCTGCAGTCTCGCCACCACGGGGTGGGCTGCTCCCCACCAGCAGATCCCCGGGGATGGCTTCACCTGAGCCCACTGGCCCGGGTGCCTGCAAGGCCGCCCATTCTGCACACTTCCCGGTGAGCTCCTGTGCGCAGTGGGGTGCCAGGCAGAGCGGAGGCCTCGTGTTGTGGCCTCCTTCACTTCACAGGTGATACTGAGTGAGGACACGCCTTCACCTTCTCTGCTTGAAACAGCACAGTCCTCAGAACACAGTCGCTTGCCCATATTCAACATGCACTTCAGCTGGTAAACTGTGTCACCCTCAGTCAGCTCCTTGGCAGCCAGAGGAGCCTCAGGGGACAAGGAATCCACAGAGACACCAGTAAAACAAAACAAAACAAAACAAAACAAAGAAGCTGTTTCTTTTAATGGAAAGTGAATTCCTCTGGTTCTGTATCTACACAGACAGATTATGCTCAACCACTTAGGCATGAAGGCAATGTGTGATTAAGACAAGCACCCTGAGCTGGGAGAGCCAGCACTCGCTGTAATCCCAGCACTCTGAGAGGCTGAGGCAGAAGGGTACCAAGTTCAAAGCCAGCCTGGGCAACACAGCGAAGCCCTGTCTCAAAAAAAAAAAGAAACCAAAAATTAGACAAAACAAACCAACGAACAAACAAAAGGCTGAGTAGCTCAGTACGAAGTGCCTGGGTTCGATCCCCAGGATTGCAAAAAAAAAAAAAAATAAAGTGCATCCTGTATAATACTAGCACTTAATACACACACACACACACACACACACACACACACACAGAAGTAATCCTTTCACTGAGCCATCAGAACAGAGGAACTGGCAATCAGCAAGGCTGGGACACATGCTCCTTGTGTCTCAATACAGAAGCACAGCACTAGCAGAAAATCCCATATTCACACTCTGGAAAACACAGATCCAACTCATGTTCAAAACAGTGGAACCACATTCAGAGTTAATCAGACCTTCAGGTTCCTGAATTTGGTAGGGTTTAATTGATAAGAACCCCCATCTCTCACTTTAAGAACAGAGAAAAGATAATTACAAAATAAATCCTACTCTGATATTACATATACAGTTAAAAACACAAGAGAAAGGACAACCCATTCAGGACCCCTTCTGTCCTCTCTCAGACAGAAGCTTTCTTTCTCTTGATAAATGTGTTCTGCTAAAGAAAAACAAACAAACAAACAAACAAACAAACAAAAACACAAGAGAAAGGAAGAGAAGACCCTTGACTCCAGGAAGGGAAAAACTATAGAAAGCATTCTGAGCAGGTATGGCAAGACCTGGCTGTTCTGGGCCCGAGTCACCAGCACTGGGCATGGGGACCTCAGGCACCTGTGTGTCCGGAGGGGCAGGAGCCTGAATGAGACTCCAGGGAAGGACAGAACTCTTGAGGGCCATGTGCTGTAGACCCAGGGCCCAGAGAACCACACCCATCCCGCCAAGGAGACACAAAGAGGTTGCCGGGAAGAATCACTGGTGAAAAATCAGGTTCCCGGGCTTTTGTGGATGTGCCTCCAGGTCCGCGCTCTGTGGAGTTCCAGAATCCTAGGACCAGCAGCTAAGGTAAAACTAGTCCAGGAAAGGGGAAACCCTGCAGCGCCAGCGCAAAGAACAATGGCTCTTCAGGGAGGCGTCCACAACCCAGTGCACACGAGACACAGTTCAGTGTGAACTGAAGACGAGTTCACCATGAAAACTTTAAATGACTTATGAGCTAGATGGGAGGTATGTGCCTGCTACCCCTGGCAACACAGGAAACTGAGCTACTAGACTCACAAGTTTGAGGCCAACCTGGGTCACAGAGTGATAACCAATCTCTAAAAAATAAATAAATAAATAAGAAGGGTTGTGGATGTAGCTCAGAGGCAGAGCACTTGCCTAATAGTAGGAGATCCTGGGTTTGAGCCTCAGTATCCTTAAAACAAACAAACAAACAAACAGCTTACAAGTGACAGATGAAAAAAATCCATCATCAAGAATCAGTAAACACAATAAAACAGATAATCTAAAATATCTGTATTTTCAACAGACATGGAAAAGACTATAAAACATGCATTTTTTGAAAACTAAGAAATTAAATGAAGAAAAAGTATAGTGGAAGAAAGGAACTTGGAAAACACAGAAATAGTAAATTTCATAAAGAATAAAAGAAAATTCTTAGAATTTAAAAAAGCAAACTAGATACAGCTGAAGAGAGAAGTAGTGAACTGGATGACAGACCCAGATAACTAACCAGAATATAGCGCTAAACACTGGCATACATGGACACATAATTACATAAACAACAATGACAGAGAGAGACCAAGACAAATGAATGAGATGGCCCAAAACAGACCCCAGTATGAACTGTATAAGTAAAAATTAGAGAAAAAAAGCACAAAAATGTAATATTAAAATAGATAAAGGGCTTGGTGCCAGAGTTGTTAGATTAAAAGGGCATGCGAAGTCCCAAGGGTACAAACAAGTACAAAACCCCATCTGGACCCACGGCAATCGACACGGAAACACCAGCATGGGAAAAGTCTCGAGGGCACCACGATGGGCAGTCAGGTTCCCGAAAAGCAAGGAGAATGCATTGACAGCTCATTTCTATCAGCAACAAAAACAGCCAGAAGACCAAAAAATAGCTTCAAACTGTCAAAAGAAAGACCCACTCGCCTTTCTTTCTATACCCAAATGAACTAGCATACAAGAAAAAGAGAGAAAAGCACATTTTCAGACAAAGAACAAAATCTGAGTGTTTCCTAGTCACAACCTGTGGTGAAATACCAAAAAATTGCTCTAGAAATTTAAAAAGTCATATCCAAAGTGAAGAAAATGACAGAGGCATGCTTAAGTAAAACAACAGTAAACATGGCTAAATTCTGAAAAGTAAATTAATACAAAATTTCATACAGTTACCAAAATACCAAGACCACTTTCATTATGCGGAATACACTTGATGCAGACCTCTGCTGAGTGTGTGTGCCTGTGTGGTGTAAAACACACTGCTGATTTCCTCTTAAAAACAATGTAAGCTCCCAAAATAAAAGATTTCCCTCTTTAACTGTTAGAAAATTCAGGGTCAAATTAGTAGTTCATCTGCAAATAACGACATGGGACTTTTGACATGGATTTTGAGCTCTGCTTCTCACTAAGAGACCACGTCTTCCCTTTGTTCTGATTTCTTCATTCTGACATGGCCTCTATTAATGAACTAATACAGCACAGCTGCCCTTGTAACTACACTGACATCAACCACCCTCTTGCCTTCTTCTTATTACAAACCCGAGGAGGCTACTGGGATGTGGCCTAGTTTGAGTAACTGCAAAACGGCAGAAGCAGTTTAGTACGCTCAAACACAGCAACAGCTCATCAACCCTACTTGGAAACAAAAAGCTATCAAGAGCACGACTGACAGGAGTCACTGAATCCTCAATGTGCACCACTTGACACTCAATTTGCATGTCAGAGAGCCCTTCTTTGAAATAATCCACACTTGTGCAAAAGCAACTCCTGAAAAGTGATCAGAAAGGACTGCTTATCCTTTGCTACAAAATTAGTTAAAAGTAACCAGCTCTTGGAAAAGGATAAACCACTCTATGCAAATACTTTCGCAAAGACTCTCTATTAATGCAAATATTATGTTTGTCTTTTATTTTAATGCAAACAGCATCTGTTTTGCACAGTCCCTGCCATCACTTTGTAGTTTGTGCTAAGCGGCTCAACTGAGTTCCAGCTGCGTTTTAGTGTTTGGAGCAGATTTCCAGAGAGGCAGAGCACACAAAGCAGTCCTCCAGAGAGAAAAGAAAGCAAGCAGGTCCCGTGTGTTTCCGGAATGCTGCTTCTCTTTAAAGGCAGGAGAAAAACAAACTCAAGAATGAATTCCAGAATTCACTTCTGCAGAGGTTTGGATTTATGTGTGAAATTCCTTTTCTCTCTCTCTCTCTTTTAGTGTTTGACTTAGGGAAAAAAAATTAGGATTGCTCCTTATAAATTCCTTTGCAGGAAAAGTTTATTTAGAAGGACACACAGGTTGAAAAGTAAAAACTAGGTGGCAGCAGGCTGAGCACCTGGCCCGGCCAAGGCTGGCCCAGCTCCTTCAGGAAGACAGGAGCCCAGCCAACTCCGTCCGCTCTTCTTCTGGAGGACAGGGTGCCAACCCCCCTCCCCGCCCCGCTCCCCTCAGTAGTGACCTCAAAGATCCCTCTACTAACATTTTTCTGCCTGCCTCTAGATGGAGAGCTCCTAATAGGTTAAAATCTTGTTTTTTGTTTTAATGCCATCACATTGCAAAAAGACTGTGCCTGGACACTGGATGGGTAGGTGGATAAATTAATCTATATGTGAGGAAACTGATAATACGAAAAAATTGACCTGGGGTTCTTCTGGTTTCAAATGTATTCAAATCTCAAATCTCTGCTCAACCAAGAGAACTTGGCAACAGTTCTACTTCAAAGTACTATCACTGCGCCTGACGTCACCACTCCATTTTCAAGAACGCAGGCTCCCTATCAACCAGGCTCCCGGCCCGGCCCGCGTGCCTCGTGGGGTGCCCTGCAGGGAAGAGGCTGACACGCTCAGAAATGCCTCAAAACAAACGCCTAGTCTCACGTAAGCTGGCTTAAACTAAACCTCAAACCACCCATTTGGACAAATAATCCTTTGCATAAATAACAGGCTAGGCATTCTAATAACTCTATTGACGATTACTGTATTAATTTCATTTCCAGCTGACTGATTTCCCCACATGTGCTGCTGACCATCTCACACTTTCCCCTCTTCCTCCAATCCATGCTGCATGGGTCTTACTTTTGACAAAACAGCCTCAGAATATTATTATTTGACGGACAAACATTTCCTTGAAGGCACAGGCAGGTTAACAAAATGCTGAGGAACCACAGAATCAGACAGAAGGCCAGTGGGGAGCCCTGCACTCAAAGCCATTTCCACTGAGGTCATGTGCAAGGCTCCCAACTCTCTCTCCAGAACTTTCAAAGCCTCTAAGTACTACCTCTAACCTTGCAGGCACTGGGTTCAAGAGTAGAAAACCAGGGATCTGAGGGAGGGAGGAAAGGAGAAATGTGATTCACGTTCCAATTTGAAGGAATTCCTAAGAAGAAAAGGGACCCCAAAGTAAATGAGCTCTCCAGTAATGACTATACCCCCGAATGGAAGGGATGGCTAATGGCACTCTGTGCCCCAAGCACCCACCAGAAACAACCTGCAATTTACTCTGGTGGGAGACACCATCATCCCTGGCCTCGAATTATTCCAACAGACTCTGCAGACGGAACATCCAACACACACGTACACGCACATGGCATAAGGAAAGGCAATCCAAGGGAGCAAAAGCTGAACGTCACAGCCAAAGACCCTCAGATGCTCCAGAATGAACAGGAAGAAACCTAGCTGTTGTCATGGCTTACGATCCATACTGTCTGCCAGAAGTTCCACACAGGGGTCTTGGCAGGTGGCCGGATCACGGGGATGCTAGGCTCATCAGTGCCTTCATGGGGGACTTCACAGCTAAGAGCGCTCTTAGGAGGGGCCTGGTGGAGGGGTGTGGCGCTGGGAACCTACCTTCGGAGGACACAGCTCCCTCCCTGGCTCCTCCTTTCTTTCTGATTCCTGCCTGCCACTAGGTGAGCAGCCTTTTCCACCAGGTCCTTCTGCCATGATGTGTCTGCTCTCCAGCCAGCTGCCAACGGACTAAATTCTCTAAGCTATGAGCCAAAGTAAACCTCTTCCCTTTTAAATTGTAAGTATCAGGTGTTTTGTTCCAGTGATGGGAAAGCTGTCCAGTACACCTGTTCCGTTCCATGATCAGTGAACAACAGCTTCAGAGCAGAAAGTCAGCAATATTCTAGTAATAATAAGAGATGAATATGATTTAAGATTCTGTGTTGGATTATGACGCAAAGCACTAAAAGGAACAAAGACTTTGAAATTTAGGAAGAATTTTAGCAAAGAATTAGAAACTTAAAGAGAAAATTCTAAAATTAAAATACTCAACAGGCTAAATTAATGGCTCAGTGATTTAACAGCTGAGACACAGCTTAAGCAAAGAAGCATCTAGGAAGAATGGTCACGAGAACATGCACACAGAAGGCCATGGGAAGGAGGGCACAGGGAGACGACATAGCATGTGGTCACAGACGGAGACAAGAGGCACAGGCAAAGCAGGGGCGAAGGTGTATCTGAATGAAGAAATGCCTTCGGGACTCTCCCTAAGTTGATGAAGGACACCAAGCAAAACTGCTGAAAACCAAAAAGACCATGAAATTAGGAGGGGCTGATTAGCTCCCAGGGCAACTATCAGAGTGACTGGTAATTCCCCTACAGAAAGGCACACGCCAGGAAACAATGAGGCGCATCACTCCGAGTGCACAAGCCTGCCTGCAAACGCGCTGTCAAAATGTAACCCTACACCTAGCCCGAAAGGCCACACCTGAGAGCGAAATGAAGGTATTCCCAGCAAACACAGACAATCTGTTCTCAGAAAACATTCCTGGATCATTGTCAGAAGGAAGGCTGAACAGGAAGATCAACAAAGGGCAGCAGCTAGGTCTCTCTCCATGTGTGGATAAGCCAAAATGAACATGGACTGCATAGAAATACATTAGATGGTCAGAAGCTACCAAACAGTGGCACAGGACATGGGGACAAAGGAGTCGGCCACAGCAAGATGCAGACAGGGTGTCAACGCTGCAGCCGAGAGCATCGGAGGTAAACTAACCACAGCCCTACTTAAGAGCAAAGATTGCCACGCTGCACAGAAAAGTACAACACACAAAAGCTGACCTAAACGCGTGCCTATGCTTGTATTTACAAGTATACATACAAACCCTAAAGCTCTAGAAAGGGTACATTCAAATATCTACAAATAAACAAAAGAAAGTTGGTGTGACTCTATTAATGCCAGCAAAATACCTTTAATAAAGATACTGATTCTCAACTCTGATGGCATGTCACTGCAACTTTGAACAAAATATAGTTACGCTAAAAACCAGCAACAGAAAAGAACTAAGAAGCTTCTACATGTAAAATATAGTTGCAAATAACAACGGACATGCAGGACACCCCTCAACCAGAAAGACTGCTCTGCCCCAAACACCGAGGGTCACAAAGTGAAAAACCGGCCGCCTGTCCCCTGTGGCTAAAATAACACACAGGGTGAACGCACAGAAATTTCACAACTATCAACCAGACTGAAAAACTGCTAGAACAAAGCAACCTGTGGAAACCAACATAAGACACTGTGGACTTGTGGATCCTGGGAACTTTTAAGACACACGGTCCGAGACGTAATGTGCCCCACAGAGAAAGCTCCGCCGGCAGATGGTTTCGTGGGAAGCCCCACTGTGCTTCCGATCGACGCAATTCCATCTTAGACATTGTCATGGGAATTTAAAAGCAGGAGGACTCCACTTTCTTTCATGAGACAGCATTTCCTTGATACCAAAACTGACGACGAAATTACAAGAAAAATAATTAAAAGCTAAAAATGGTCATTATCACAAAAGCAAAAATCAAGATTCTAGCAAACCAAATCCAAAAACATACAGAAAAGATGTGGCATCTTGGTCAGCTATGGGTTTAGTTTAGAATTAAAAGTTTGGCTTACTGCGATTTTCAAATCAGTATAACTTACCACTTTGACAAAACAAGAAAATTTACACCATCCCAACAGAGACAAAAGAAGAATTGGGTAAAACTCAACACACGTCCACGGGGCAAACACTGTAAGGAGCTAGGGACAGAAAGTCCCAATGTTGGGCTGAGAGAGGGCACCTGCAAACCAGGCAGGCCTGCAGCCAAGCCCTAGTCAACAAAGCGCACCGAGACTCAGAGCCACATGAGGAAGCAAACTGTAGCCGTAAGTAGCAGTAAGGCAGGAAGAAGACGTAAGAACAAAGAATTAGGGGCAAAAAACCAACTATCATCATTCACACTCAGCACGCAGGGAATCAACAAGAACCCACAGATATACTAGAATTAGTAATTCAGCAAGGTCAACACAAGCAAGGCCAATATACAGAAATCTACTGTTTCTACACAAAACAACCAAATAATATTATAAAAAATATTAATTATAATGGGATCAAGGCACTGGGGATATGGTTCAGCTGCATAAGCACCTGCCTAGCAAGCACAAAGTCCTGAGTTCAATTGCCGGGACCACCCCCCCAAATATAATGGGATCGAAAGGCATCAAATACCTAGGGGAAAACATTGACAAAAGATGTGGGCAGCCTCAGGGCAGCATCCTAGAGGCCACTGCCAGTCTTGGGCTACCTGGTGCCTTGCTCAGAGACCCCCCCAAGGGGCCCCAACCCCGGGCCTCTCCTTATAGCTTTTCTTCTTCCACTCGGCAGCTTCTTAATTAGTTTTATTAGTAAAAAGACTGACGGACAGGATTAGATCCACTTGTGCCACCGTGGTTCAAGCTGCCTGGCAGTGAGGCATAGGAACCGCACCCCACCCTGAACACGCTGAAACGCTCTGGCCGGAGCAGTCTCTGGACACTGTCCGAAAGCCGCTCTGACCACACCCACAGCACCAACCATCCCACGTGGAGACACAGCACTTAAGTGCACAGAGCTCGGCGAGTCGCGAGTCTTACAAAGCTCACCCTCCTTGGGTAGGACTCACGTTCTAGTCTGCCTCCTGTCACGGTCCTCTTGGCCCACTCACAACTTCACCAGCCACAAACAGGTCCTCTGCAAGTCAGTGGCACTCAGCTCCACCCTCCTTTTAAGACTTCCTGCCCTCTAGCACCACAGCCCCAGGTCCACCTCCTGTGCAGACCCTGGGGTGCCCCTGCTTGGCCTCTGGGGACCTTCTGCATTTTCTCTTTTATGGAACTGAGGTATCTGAACTGAAACTGTGGTGATCTGCCTGGCTGTCATGCTATTCCCACTGTATGACATCACTTCGGGTGCAATGTCCCTCTCCAGGTGCGGGGCCCGTGAAGGTGGCAGCTGCACCAACACAGAAGGAGGGAGTTCCCACGGGCAGTGGGGCCCTGCACATGCAGCTGTCTGAGCAACACACATGGCAAACTCACACTGCGTGCAGTTACGCGTTCTTAGGGTCCCCAGTGGACCAGGACCAAGTCAACACCCATCGCCACTTAAGAGTCTACACCACCAGAGCAGCACCAGAAGTACCCCAGGCGCCCCTGACAAACCACTCCTCTGGGCCCCAAGGAGGCGGATGGATCAGAAGTCTCAGAGCGCAGGGACCCTGCAGGGGCGTCACAGAAGCTTGCTCCTACCGGAGGCCAGCAGGTTTGTCTGTGGAGATTCTGCACCCAGTCAGCCGGGATCCTGGAGGCAGGAAGTGTGGCCTGGCACTGGGGTGGGAGTGCGAGGAGAAGCCCTACTACTGCACACACGCTGTGGCTCAGCTGAGTGTCCTCAAAGGCCCACGTGTTCTAGGGTTAGTCTCCAGGGCACGTTGTGGGCGGTGAGGGAAATTGTGGGAGCGGCCTGATGGCAGTTCCTTGAGTCCCGAGGCAAGGGGAGCTAGCCATCACAGGGAGTGTGGCACTCCTGACTCGCTGCTCTGGCTCCACTGTCTGCCCTGCACGTGCTCCTGCTGTCACCATCCACCACACACCCCAAGGTGACACCTCAGCAAGCTCATGCTGCGATGCTTGGACTCGCTCTGACCCTCCAAACCCCAGAGCCGCAGGAACCTCTTCCTCTTCCTCCTCCTAAGCTGTAGGTCTCAGGTATCCAGCTGCGGGAGGCAAAGCTAACTGATGCGGCATCTCTTGGCCAGCTGGGAAGAGCAAGCTCCAAAGGCGAAGGCCCAGCCAGTGCCCCAGAAGGATGGCCAAAGACAGCACTCGTGGTCCCCACGCACCAGGGCTTCCTTGCAGCATTTCCTAACTCCATGCTAGGGCGCCACCTCTGGAGCAGGAAAAGCTTGTTCCGTTAAAGCTCACAGAAAGAGGGATCGGCGTGTCCAGTCCAAGCGGAGCGCCATACAGATGGGTGTCCGGGCTGTCCGCACACGCCAACGACAGCTTGCTCTGACATGCATGCCCCGACGCCATGTGGTGACATCCTCCAGCAAGGCGCCGACGCTGGGTCACAGATGTGGGACACACGACACTGTGGAACATGGTGTGGTGACTGTCCTGGATGTGGCCCACTGCCTCCCATCCTCACCACAGTGCAGATCATTCCAACTGCCCTCCCCTCCCTCCAGAGCCTATACTGGCTCCACGGCACTCTGCTGCACAACTGCCGAGTCAGGGCGCCCGAGCCCCACCTCCTTGTGGTCTCACCCTGGCCCACACCTGGGCCCAAGCTCCTCCCCAGGGAGGGCAGAAGGCACTCTGCAAATGGCTAGGTCTTTGCTGAGGTGGGGCCCTCTCCTTGAAGCTGGGAAGCACACAGGGACGCCCACCTGTCAGCCTAGTTCCTGGGAGGAGAGCAGCCCAGGCCATGGTGCTG
Organism: Cuniculus paca; assembly: GCA_004365215.1. Lineage (NCBI taxonomy): Eukaryota > Metazoa > Chordata > Mammalia > Rodentia > Cuniculidae > Cuniculus > Cuniculus paca. The sequence continues at coordinate 15,994 of RJWT010010608.1, forward strand.
AAGCCTGATGGACACAGCCTGGGCTGACCACAACCTCCACTCCACACCAGCCTTCAGGGAACACGCTGCGTGTATGTGTGTGTGCACATCTGTGCGGTGGGATGGGCTTGGGGGTGAGCATAAAATTAAAACCAATAATCTACCCAAGTCCTCTCCAGAAACAAACTTCACTCCTGAGCCCTTGGCGAGCCCCAGCTAACGTGCCAGATAGGAGCCTAAGGAGGGAGAGCCTCAGCCCAAACCCCCAAAGGGCACCTTGTCCAAACCCACCACCAGAGTAAGACAGAGCGTGTGCTGGCCGTCCTCGGAGGCACAGCGAACCCTGGGGCCTGTGGCTTCTGGCCAGGGTGGAGCTCTGTTCACGTGTATCCGCAACGCCCGAGCAGCATGATGAAATGCGCGTCAACAGTCCCAAGGCAGACAGCTCGCCAGTGCGCTAGACGTCATAGATGCACACAGGTCACCTGGGGGCCTCCCAGTTCCTCCTACAACCAGGGCCAGGGCATCTCCTGGACAAGGGCATCTCCTGAGAAAAGTGAAGTGGCATCCTGAGAAGGAAGAGGAGACAGAGGCACTGGCCCCAAGGTTAGCAGCAGACAGCTACACAGCAAAACAGAGCATGCAGTGATAGACAACCCAGCATACATGGTGAGAGCTACGACTGTGGACAAGGGGGGCTGCTGTCCTCTTAAGAGGCCAGGAAACTAGACCTGCACGTTCTCTGGGCCTTGCTTTGATGGGACTAAATGTCCTTACAGCATCTGTAGAGTGGAGCGAAGGAGGAGGAGAGGGCTGACAGCACCCTCACGGGCTGACATCGATCACTGACGCAGCCCGGCACATCCTTCCCTCCATCAGCGGCAGCTGACTGACGAGTGGCTCCTTCCAGGCTGCCCTGCCAGGCTGAGCCAGGGTAGCTGAGGTGTCTGATACACTGTGTGCTCAGAGTGGCTTCGGTTCACCTGGGCACCATGAAAGCACCCCAGGACATGCATGTTCCCCAGAAGACCTCATGCACAGAGGCCCACAGCGAGTGTCCAGGAGCCCAAGTACAGCCTGGCACTACTGTAACCTCCTACCTGCAGAATCCAAGGAGGAAAGGCTGGACACTACTGCCCACAGGCAGGGGGCTCAGGCCACCTCCGCCCGTGGGCAGGGGACATTGGCCACCTCTGCCCATCAGCAGGGGACGCAGGCCACCTCTAGCCATGAGCAGGGGACGCAGGCCACCTCTACCATAGGCATGCCAGTATTTCCGTGGAGTCACATGCATGGAACCCCTATTTCCATGATGTGAGATATAATTTTAGTGAGATCACAGAAACACTGGCTTCATATCGGTGGCCATAATGAAACACTTTAGAATAGAGCTGCTTCAATACCCAGCACTGCAACACAAAGAAGCAGCAGCAACAACAAAAAACAAAGCCAAAGTAGCGATTTGCTCCTCCAAGGGATTATAAATGGATCAGATGTATTTTCTTTGCGATTTTAAAAATAATGAGGTAAAGAAATGAGAGAGAAGCTTTTGTGAAGACAGATGACATTGTAATTAGAAACAGATTAGGACCTTCTGAAATCACCCTGTTCCTTGCTTGACTAAGTCTGAGATGAGGTAATGCCACCGTCTCGCAAGACTGCTCTCTGCTGCGGCAAGGAGAGTCCCAAGAGCTGAGCTTGCATGGCACCGTCCCCGCGCACAGCCGAAAATCAGGCTCCTTAGCCTCGCCCTGCAGCCAGGCCAGCATGGGGACCCCACGGGAGGCAGGCGGCTGGCGCAGGTTGGAGGGGACTGGCTGTGTGGGCCCTGAGACTCTAGGGCAGTAACAGAGAACCTTTCAAAACGGTCAGTGATCCAAACAGCCGGCTGCAGCACACGTGCCACAGGCCCGCCGCCTCTGTCCGAGGGACTGAATGGTGGCTCCAGGACCCACCCTGCTCTCTGGGGCAAGCGGGTACCCCAGTGAGCAGGTAAGCAGGAGGCTCTGGGCAGCAGATGTCTCACTGCAGGGTCCCGCCACCTCCAAGCCCACCTGAAAGGGCCTGTGCCCCGGGAAAGACCCACCTGGAGTCCCACGCGACCCAGGGCACAGGCGGGCACCTCTTGCAGACGGACGTTTAACACTGAAAGACGGAGCCTTACGCCTTGGGACAATGAGAGGGCCTGCCTGCTACCCTCGGCCGCAAGTAATGCGAGCAGACACATACCTTTACAACGACCACAGTGAAACACGCAAAACACTACGCTTCCTCACTCCCTGCTGTGCTGGGTCCCAGCCTCTGCTCCAGAGCTTGGTATGGCTCCAGAGACACAGGGGATAACAGCCGCCCTTACAGCTGCCGCCTGGTGGGGTCCCCTGCCTTGCCCCTCCCATCAGCAAGCCACACACACCCTTTGAGCAGGCTGACACCTCCCTGCTCACAGACCTGCCCCGGGCAACGAGTGATCAGCAGAACACTGGCCTCTGCCAGGCAGGCACAGTGGAGACCACCTCTGCCCCCTAGAGCCCCACGAGCAGTGTTGAGGGAAAGGGGGAACAGCAAGGAAGTGAGGGCTGGTCCCCAGCAACTTGAAGGAATCAGCCAAAGGACACATTGTAGAAAAACACAGGGGAAAAGCAAAGGAGGCAGTGACCGTGGAAGGAACTGGAGGGCACTCGCCACATCTGCAGGGACTCCTAAGACAGAGGATGATGGTGACCATGTTGATGACCCTGGGAGGGGACAGCACACCACGCGGCTGGGCTGGGTCATCCATCCCCCCGCTGCCCAGCAGCACACCCTGCACCCTCTCTCTGTAGATGTTAAGCTCAGTGAGGACAACCCCCATGTGTCCACTGCTCCTCCACATCTCCAAGGAGCAGCCAGAGGGAGGGGTACAAGCTTCCACGGGCCTGCCAGGAGCCACCAGCTGGCCAGGGAAGGGCTCAATGAGAAGCCGAAAGGGAGGCCACCTGGGAGGTGGGCACAGGTCAGCCCCCAGAGGGGGTTACCCACCCATTCAACGGACTCCCAGCCCAGCCTGTGCGCTGCCCTTCAGCTCATACCAGTCAGCCCAGCCCACAGATGCGCCTTGTTGAAGGTTAAATTTGGTTTTGGTTTGCAAATTGAAGCACAGGCACTTCCAAATGCAACTCACATTTATGAGTATGCAGAAAGCGAGTGGGGGCAGGAAACGGTTTTGTTTGGTTGGGTTTTAAATGTCTGTTAAGAATGTGCTAATGTACGACTCTTCGTGAAGGTCACTGGGCAGATGTGACAGTTTATCTTGGAAAAAGAAATGTGGTTGCCCAAGGTTCTGACAGACACCAGTCACAGCCAATCAGGAGAGAGGAGGAGGGATTCAGGCCTGCCCCGCACCATGGTCACCAGGACCTCAGTACAGAAATCTGCGCACCCTGTGAGGACCGAGGTGCCCAGGAGTGTGCAGAATGCGGCTCTTCTCTGGGTGGACTCAGGCCCATGGGCCTGACAGTTCCAGGGCTGCTCTCCTGAGCGCTTCTCCCCCCACAGGCGGCTCCCCGTCTGGGTTACATGGATCTGGATGCCCTAGTGCTGTCTGCCGCATGGCAGCTTGTTTTTCTTTTCCCTCAAAGCTGGGAGTCACCTCTCAGAACATTCCAGATCCAGAGAAGCTTGCGATGGACTCTCCTCGCCCCACTCTCACCACGGAGCAGGCTGAAGACTGAAGCAGAGCGTTAGGACTTGGCTGCAGAGGAAGGTGGGGGCCAAGAGTGTGGCATCACCCCAGGAAGACACCTGGGTCACCGTGACCCCCAGGTGCCAAGTGGGTTTCCCACACAGATGTGTTCTCCCCAGGACAAGTACATGCGGGAAAAGCCATAGGTCCTAACAATGTTCCAGTGGTTTCTAAAACAGAGTAACAAAACTGCTTTTCTCCCCTCAACTTGTGATTTCTTAGCAAATACAGAAACAGACGCGTATCAGGAAGTAAGTCTCAGACAGCAGTGCGTGTGGTCTTAAGAGCTCTCTGCCCTGAGCCGCCAGGCTTGCACTAGCAAGGAGGCCTTCCCTGGTGGAAGACGGTCCCACTGTGTGCTGCCTCATGGGCTCTCACCGTGTCCAGAAGTAGCTGGCCATCTGCTCTGGTCTGTGATCCAACTTGGACATGCTGCCTGCACCGGCTGGGTGAGAAGCACCTCATACACCTTCAGGCCTGTGGAGGTTGGCGGGGTGAGGAGGCCCCTGGAAACTGAGGCTCACACCAGTGATGAGTGAGTAGCCCTCGGGGGCTCTGCATCCCGCCACCTGCCTGCCTGCTCCGGGACCGGCTCTGAACAAACGCACCCTGTTACTCTTAAGGGGGGACAGTGACCCTCAGCCACGGGAGCTCTGGCGCATGTGCGGAGCACTTCAACAGAGACTACAGCCAGCCACCCATGGTCCGGCTCTCTGGATCCGCCCAGTGGGGAAGGAAGCTGTGGCCAAGCTGGGAAGTGAGTCCAGGGTGTGGCCCCTCTTACAGGCCAATGCCAGCATGCGGGATGCAGGGAAACCCGCCCCTGTGCCCACCCCCCAGAGGGCGAAAGAGGACCTTGACAAGGGGCGGGTTCCTGGACAAGGTCCTCTCCTTCCTCGGTGATGGCCCTGCAGAGCAGGAGCCAGGCTCACAGGCAGTGCAGATGGAGGAAGCCCCTGTTAGAAGCTGCAGAGGCCTACAGGAACCTCGGACTCCCACCTGCAATACTGGGATCGATCTTCTCTCAGCAACGAAGGACAGGAAGATGCCTCGGACACTGGCACCCTGCCCTGAATGCCCTTGGAGCCTGTGGATGCCCTTCCTGGACTTTTGGGGGATATGGGAGTTGTAGATCTTTCTCCACCCAGGCTCAGCCACTCAGTCAGAGCCTTGAGACACAGAGGAGGCAGCAGGAATTGGGTGGAAGCAAAGGCCGATGAGCTCCTGTGTATGCCCCAGGAGACATGTCACCAGCCTGGCCCAGGCTCTGAGGTGGCCATGAAGGTCGCCCCAGGACACTGAGGTGCTCAATGGAGTTTCAAGGCTGTTCTTAAGGTTACAAAGCTCCTGATAGGTCCTGCAGCATGAAGGCGTGTCAACAAGGTGTGCCACGATAGGGCTGGTGCCTGGCTCCAGCACTGCTTGGAACCCGTCTCACGCTGTCCTGGTGCAGCAGCATGGCCACCTCCGGTGCTCCAGGTCCTGCTCCCCAGCCCCACCACCTCCACCATTCCCTCGCCCAGATCACCAGCAGTGGCGGCTGACATGGGCAGGAGTTGGGACACAAACCCGCCCCGGGTATGGTGAACACGGCAGGTGCACAGCAGGCATTCATATGTGTGGGCAGCCGTGTTCTGCCTGGGGAAAGCCCTGAGCCACCTGCTAGCCACACGATGTTGGTGCATTACGGGACCTCTTTGGGTTCCCATCTGTGACCTGGGAGAGCCAGCGGTGTCCGCCTGCCTCCCTGGCTCAGGGCCCATCCACAGTGCCTAGTGGTCCACTCCACAGATGCCAATCCATGACCATGAACACCTCACCTCCCTGCATAGCGAAGCCCACATCACACCAGACACAGTCAGACCCTCACATGGAAAGAACCGGCTGGTCAAGTCTGAAATGCGCCACTGAGCAGTGGTCCCTGTCAGAGGCACTACTGACCACATCACAGCCTGGCAGCTGCCTGGGTCCAGGACACAATATACAGCCAGTGAAGGCCTCTCAAACCCTGAAGGACACAGTGAAAGCAGCAAAACTGTGCAGCTGTTCCCGGAAGTGCTCTGCACAGCTATAGAGAGTTGTACACACAAGAAACTAGCCACAAACCGGAAATGTCAAACCACAGCCTGGAACACTTCCTCATGAGGTACCGGCAGGGTATAGCTCTCCTGTCTGGCCAGGAGGGCTCCCACCAGCACTCCCCACACCTCTGGGGTCTCTCCAAAGTGACAGGGAATGATACAGATCCCAGGAGGCGTCAACAGGGAACCAGATCTGAACCCCAAAGTCAGTGGCAGAGTCCCTGCCTCGAGTCTCAGGGTGTGCATATCCACAGGGAGTTTCCTATGGCTCTGTGTCCCATAATTAGCTCACCAACAGGGGAAACTTCCATCTGTAAATTGCCCAGAGCCTCCAGAATATTTTGGAACGTTTGTGTGGAGTAGAGAACTCTCATGCTGCAGGCCCAGTACCAATGAACATTCAGAACATGACGCAGACGCCAGCAAACTGTGCACAGTAACAATGAAAAAGCACAGTACAAAACCAACAAAGGAGCTCGGCTTACTCTGAGAAACCTTCAATTTACTCGGCTGTTTTCCCATGGACATTCAATTAAAAACAACTGTGGGAAAGCGAAGCCAGCCGCTGCAAATGGCAGAAGCCAGCACGGCCATACAACAGGCATTCTCCTAACGGCCTGAGAAGCCTTTCAGCATTTACATGTGAAACGAGCTAGAGGCTGGACCCCAGGAGGAGGTCCACACCATCATCCCATCCAAAATGAGGCCAATAAATGCCCCAGAAGACACCAGTGCACAAGCAACGGGGGAAAAACCATAAAGCAGACATCATCAAAATCGAAAACTTCTGTGTTTCAAAGGACACCACCTTGAAAGTAAAAAGAGAACTCACAAAATGGTTAAGAATACTTGGAAATCACCTGCCTGCATAAAGCAGCCACCTCCAGAAGAACACTGACAACTCAACAATAAAACACAAGTAATACGAAATATGAAAATGGGCAAATGGACATTTCTCCACAGACGTGCAAATGCCCAACAAGCCCATGCAATACGAAATATGAAAATGGGCAAACAGACATTTCTCCACAGACGTGCAAATGCCCAACAAGCCCGTGCAATGATCTCAGCTCCTAGGTCAGCAGGGAATGCGAATCAAACTCATGATGAGACACCACTTCTTGTCCACTAGGATGACCACAATGACCAGACAGGACCAGCAACGACCCTAGCACATCTCCCAGCTGCCCACACTCAGCCCACAGGTACATCTGTCCAGTGGCCGTGGGCTCCACAGCCCAGTGCCATCTAACCTTGGCAGAGCAGGCGGCCTGTGTCCCCAGGACTCTGGGATGGCCCCACACTGGCTCTTGCTGTCCTGCCTCTTGGTCTGAGCTGCACCTTCCTTCCTGAAATGATCTCTTCGCTCCCTATAGACCTGGCTAGACAGCCACCTGATGCCCACACATGCAGGGGTCTGAGCTGCATGTCTGAAGGTTGAGTGTGCGGAAGGCCAAACTGCGGCCCCAACACGTACAGATCCTCACCCCACAACCTATAAATATGTCAGCAGCTTCGATGTAAAAGGGACTTGGCTGTGTGATCAAGGATCTGAGGTGACCAGCAGATAAACGGCTGATTCCAAACTGAGGATAGGAACTGTACAAGGTGACAAGGTGTCTTGTCATAACAAAGCAAGAGTGTTCTCAGAGACCACCAAGTCACACAGAAGGACTTAGGGCCAACTCTGCAGAGCCCCACAGGTCAATGATGTGGTGCCTTAAACAACAGTGACAATGTACAGGCGTAGGCTTATAATATACAACATACACTTAAATTCGTGAGTTCACAATTAACCTAAAAAAATGATAAAATACATTAGTCACCTTTACATCACATAAGGCAACTGGCTCATTATGCTAAAAACTGGCAAACCCCCTTCTCTCTGAACTGCAGAGCTGAGGGGGGACTTTGTCTCACCAGAAGACTCCTCCCTGCCTCATCCCTAAAGGGGTGAGTCTCACAATGCCTCTCCTGCAGCCCCCAGGAACAGGAAGGAGCCGGATCCTTCCATGGGAGGACACGGGGACCTCCCATGCAATGGTTCTGCCAGCCGACCCCACTGGGCCTGATGCAGCCTTGGACCTGGTCATTAGGAGTGGACAGTGAGGACTGTGCTCAACAGCACCCCAGGGGACCAAGTGGTGAGTCCCCACATGGCACTTTAATAGGACCACAGCCGGGTTCTTCAGCAAATAACAGCACTGTCTGCACATGGGTGAGAGAAAGAGGGGCAAGGGAAGGACACTGTAGGCAAATGACACCA
>RJWT010010609.1:0-24030 GCA_004365215.1 Cuniculus paca
GATATCCCTGTGCTCTGAGAATATCTGAAAATGCACTGAATGCTGCTGTAGGCAGAGAAAACAGAGGTGACTTAATTTTCCTATCAGTTGGGAGAGATTTTCTAGCAACAAAATAATGACCCAAAAACTCACTGCAGTTTGTTTCTCTCACTTGGCTGACTCATGAAGGTTAGTTTACCTACCAAGAGCACACAGTTAAGTGTCATCCAAAGTTAATACTCAGTAAGTATGTGCCAGTATGGTATCCAGGTCATTAATATGTTTTACATTGGTAAGCAGTCCTACCTACTTTGGCAGAGTAGAATAGGAATACACCTACATTGGTTAATTTTTTAAATATGCTAAGTAGTGTCCTAAGTACCTCAGGTCCACCTTCATCCTCACCATAATCCAGCAACCAAAAAGATAAATCTTGTATAAGAGGTGTCTCCACTGTCCTGTGCTAGTATCTGTCTTCGCAAGTGCTCCCTATTCCTGCCATGTCATGTCTTTCGATAGATATTTTGAATATAACATTTCTCAGATTAAAGGTTCAAATGTGTCACTTTCTGTTTCCAAATTTGTTTTGTTTTCTCTGTGCTTCTCCTCTCATACATTGATGAAAACCTTATCCTTTTACATCATCTCATGCTAATAAATAATTATTATTTGTGGAAGAGCTGTGGCTTAAATGATGTGCACTGAATCATTATTCTAACCTTGCTTAATGAATGTGTAATTTTTTCCCACTAGTACCTGCATCCTAGACCAACTGGCATGTGTTACTGCTTCGGTTAATGATATTTTCAGTTTGTAATTAATGTTATTAAAAATGTGTAACTTAGGTTTATTTAACTGTCCATGGGGAAAAAAAATGAGTGATGCTATTACTATTACTATATGTCACATGATTATGGCTTCTCAAATACAACAAACGCAGAATTTTTAAGAAATTAAAATGATGTGGTAAATGACTTTCACAAATTTTATACAGTATTTCAAGCTGATTTACTGCTTAGCTTAAAATGGGGATATCAATCTATATTACAATTATCTCTTAAATCAAACAGAAACATACAAAAGCAAGCAAAGGCTCTTTATTTCCTATTTTATCATTTTCCTTTGGCTTACTGACAATGCATTTATCATGAAACTAAAAATTCCAAATATATACAGTGAATAAATCTAGATAAAGTAGCAACCAAGATCAGGCCAAGGCCTGAAAAAATAAATGAGATTGATGCTTTGGCCCTCTCTGTTACAAATCACAATGTAAGACAGATTCAGCAGGGTTGATCTTGGTTACTTCCCTTAACCCCAATTCTGTTTAAAAAAAATAACAATTTTGTCTACAATATGTACAACAGACATTTGATATATTTATTTCAGGGTGTTTGTGTCACTTCACGTGCCAGGGGATATAGAGGTCTTTGTTCTATCTTCAAACCCCCAGGGTAAGATATATAAGCATGATTAGAAGCAATACCATTTCTATTGGGAGTGTTTCTTTGTTTTGCTTCATTCTTGTTCTTGTGAAGGTTAATGGACTAGTAGCCTTGAAAAATAACCTTCCTACCATGCAAAGGATATGGCTTGTGACAGACACGATTCCACGCTGTTTAAATTCCTCCTAGTCTCTCTATCTCCGACATGGATATAAAGGGCAAATGTGAATGTGTCCCTTTTAATTTAGTTTGTGAGATTGAATTTGTCGATTCTTCTCTTGATTGCATTGTAAAAGCTTTGTGATGACCACAGGATAAGACACCTTATACATTGTAGAGGATTTCATTGTAAATTTAGTTATTAGGTCTCCACTTCAATACTTGCACAAAGTATGTCAGCGAGATAAAAACCATGGCTTCTGTGTAAAGATCGTATCCATCAATCTATGATTCAGACAAGTAGCAGAAGAATTAGAGATTGCAAAACAAATGCTTTCAACTTGGTGTAAACTGCTACCCTTCATTTTCTTCCTCAGAATAAGTACATTTACTTGTCAGTTCCAGAAGCAATTATTCCATTCGTGAAATATCCATCTCTCTTTCTTCCCATCACCATTATTGAATCCATTTTCACTCTCCTGTAGCAGATAATGATCTCAGACTCATGTAAGGTCTACTAACATAGAATTTATGCAACTCACAGGTCCACCTCTAACCTCCATTTGACTGCTCTAAAAAATGTGATCCAAGTTTTACCAAAATTTCAAGAGACCAAACTCTGGCTTTGTCGATCAACTCTGCCTCCACTTCCAATTCCTATTTTTCTGTTCTTTCTGCTATTCTGTGTGTCATGGCATGAAACTACTGAGGAAACAGAGAAAGGCTTTGCTGGGAAAATGCATTATAACACGTCATATAGGACTTCTAAGGGTATTCTGCGACGGTTCGTCCTTATCATTTCCATCTTCCAAGACCTAATCTCATACTTCACTCCCTCATGCTTTCCAGATGAACTTTCCTCCTAACTTTTAGAGCCCATAAAAATTTAGAGGGCAAGAAAATATTATCTCCCCTTTCTCTGAATCTAATTCTTCCCATCTGTACTAACTCCCACTGATTTTTGGACTCTTCATAAGCTGTCAAGCAAATCTTCTTCCCTTTCCTTCTAGCATCTTTAACAAAGCATTCTCTTTCATTTTTTTCTTTCTGTATTAAGAAGTTTTTTTCATCCTACAGGAGAATACTAATAATTGAATAATAACAGTAGCTACAATACACAGACGTGCATTTGCACTTTATACATTATGACCCTTTCTTTGTGATCTTTTTCTATATTTTCCCTAATATTCAATTTAAGAGTAGAGTTTTCATAATCTTCTTTCCCCTTTCTGTTTTCTCTTTCATGCTTCCTCCTTTATACTCCTACACTTTAATTTCTTCTCTCACTCTATAACATGTCCTCTAGAGAGGACAAGTAATAATTCTTTATTTGCATCTTTATGTTCAACTAAATGCAATTGTTAGGACATAAACATCATGGGGACATGGAAGTTGTTTAAATGGTCATAATTATATTTGTAGGATTTAGATCAATGGCTTCTAGCATGCAGTAATTATTCATATTTATTAAATGAATAAATGATTAAAGAACATTTATATTATCCAAAAGCTAAAAAAGTGCTCTCCTTCAAACTTGTCCCCACCCTCTTCTTCCTCTTCCTCTCTCTTCTCATTTTTTCTCTTTCTCTCTATTTCTCTCTTCCCACCAATCTCTTTCCTGATGTAACTACCATTTTCTCCAGTTTAACTGATGCTAACATTAGGAAACATCCTTGGCATATCTTCTACATCTAAGACATTCTAGCATACTAATTACTTGATTTTTCTTTCACATATTTTTCTCTGTATTTAGTTTAATGATTTAGCATTCCTAGATATAGTGTTTAAAAATATGCAACTGCATGAAATTTAATAGCTTTTTTTATATTTATGAAATTCTAAGGTAATGTAGGGAACTAAAACATATTAATTGAAATTGAAATATCTTACTGCTGAGTATTTATCCCCATTGAGATATTTGTAAAATGGGTTAATTGATTAACACTTCACTTGTAGTTGAGGTTTCTCTTATGTTCATATACTATGTGCCATGCAGGTGTTTATAATATATATACAGATTTTAAAAACATAATATAAAACTAGAGCTATAAAGTAAGTAATTAAATAATTTAAGAAGTGGTGGTTTGAAATTTAAAGAAAAACTTAAATAAATTTAAAGAAAAAAATTTGAAAAATTGAAAAAAATAGAGAGGGAGGGAGAGAGAGAGAGAGTTTCTTTACTAACATAAATTAGACTATTCAAATGAGTATGTAGAAAAACTATGCTGGATTATATATTATTTGCTTCTGTAAATTCTTTTTTTTCTTTTTTTTTTTTTTTTGCGGCACTGGGGATTGAACTCACGACCTTGCGCTTGCCGGGCAGGTGCTTAGACCACTGAACTAGATCCCCAGCCCTGGTGTTTTTGAGACAGGGTCTCACTATGCTGTTCAGGCTGGCCTTGAGCTCACTTTGTAGCCCAGGCTGGTCTCGAACTCACAACGATCTGCCTGTCTCAGCCTCCTGAGTGCTGGGATTACAGGCGTGAGCCACCATGCCCGGCTGCTTCTGTAAATTCTAGTAGGAAAAAAATTTATTTCCTGAAGGGGAGATAGTTCTTCTGAAGGAGTGAAATGAAGTCAGATTGAATAGGCAAGGAAGACCAAGCAACTTAAAAAATAGATGGTAGGACATTGAATAGAGATAACATATTTTACATGGAAAAATCACTTATTAGAGCTGTATTTTAGGAAGTTTAGTTTTCAAAAAATCAAGAAATAGGCTAATCAGGATAATTCCTAACTGAATGCCTGAATTAAAATGAAAGAATAATTATGACATAAATGATATCATTGGAAAGTGAGAATGAGCAATATCTGTAGCTGTCATATTTAACTCTAAAACAGTAATTTTTATCTTTTTAGCCCACATGAATATCACATGATAATAGAGTTTACTTGGGAAAACGGTACATGCAATTAACATATCATAATCTATGTCAGACTTCTTACCTTTCTCCTTTCTTTCTCACTCTCACTTATCACCTTCGTCATTTCCAGAAGTCTACCTTCTGGTTTCCTGCTGTTTCCTTTAATAATTTCTTTAGGAATTTCTGTATTTTAAGGTTTCTCACATAAGAGAAGTCTCCTAGCATACTATAATTTAATTTTGAGTCTTACTAATTTCTTCAACATGATGATTTCTAATTTTATCCATTTTCCTATAGATGATGATTTCATTCTTTCATGGTTTAGTAATATTCCATTACGTATATATACCACATTTTCTTTACACATTTATCTCTTGACTAGCATCTAGGTAGTTTTCACAGCTTGGCAATTGAAAGTTGTCTTGACATAAACATAGATATACAGGTATCAGTGGAGAAATTTAAAACTTTTAGTCATATATTCAATCCCAAAATAAGTTTTAGGAATTTTTGAAATTTTCATATTTGGATTCTTGTTCATATAGATGGTAGAAAATGAAATAGTATCACACATAAAACTATTTTATATTTGAATCATCTGGTTAAACAAACCTCTTTAGCTTGAGACTTAGGGGAAGAAACAGCATATTCTCTCAACTCACATCACCCTCTGAGTGCCTGCTGAAAGCTGAAAGTTGAAAGTAGTGTGCGTCTATTCTTTTGGTTCTGGTATATTTATCACTCCATATCCCCCAATATTTTATCTTACAGAATAGTTTTTCCTCATTTAATTTTTTGCTTCAGAGAATCAAATTCTAACTTTTTTATTGGATTTTAACTTTTCCTTTCTTCCTGTATTTGAATGCTATCTTGTGTATTAGACACTATACACCATCACTGGGACAAAAAACCCAACACACATAATTTAAGGGAGAAAAATAATTTTAGTTCACATTTCAGTAAATTCAGTACATGGTTGGTTGGCTCCAAGGAAGAAACAGCATGACAGAGTTTCCTCTGTCATGGTGGAGAAAAGCTGTTTAACCCATGGCAGTCTGCAAACAGAAAGAAACGAGGGATCAAGGAAAAGAATATACCCTTCTGGTTCATGCCCTGGTGACCTATCTTCTCGGAGAAAGCTCCACCTGTAAATGTACTTTTGTGAGCATTTAAAATCAAAATCGTAGCATCACACACCTACCCACAAAAGGCTCATGTCCATCTCATTATGCAAAATGCATTTGGTCCCAGTCTAAGAGTTCCCAAATTTTTAACAATTTCAGCACCACTAAAACAACCAAGTCCTCTGAGACTCAAAGCAAATTCTTAGCTATGAGCCCCTATTAGAATTAGAAAGAAAGTTAAAATTTTCAATATGTAAAGGCAAGGGGTAAACACTTCCATTACAAATGGAAGAAATTGGAGAATAGAGATGAATAGGAAGAAAGCAAGACCAAAACTCAGCAGGGAAAACATTAAATCCTGCAGTTTCCTGTTCAGTGACTGGGCCAGGTTATTTTGAAATACGAACTCCAAAGGACTTGGACAGTCACAACCCCATGTTTTTGTGGCTTCCAATCTACATGACTTCTGTCTTGGTCTTACTCTGCTCAAAGCCTGAGGCTTTTCCTCAGCAGACATTCCACATCTTTGGTATTTCCTACTTCCTTGAGTTTCCACTGCACTTTCAGTTTCACTTACACAGTTTCATATACTGCCTTCTCAAGGGAACATCACCTAGCCTCCCAGGCCTTCTTCTGAGATTTAGGTAAAAGTTATTTTTGCATTTTGCATGCCTAAAATACTAGCACTGTGTAGATGGCACAAAGTGGTTTACCCCAGGGGATCAGTGACTGGACCCCCTTGTACTATGGCTGCAGCAGCATTTAAATGCCTGCATGGCACTTAACAATTGATGAAATTTAGTATCTGCATATGAGATTGTCTTGGTTACTTTTCCCTCATCGCTGAGACAAAGTACCTGATGTCAAAAGTGAAGCAAGGAAAGGTTTATTTAGCTTACAGTTTTTGGAGGTTTCAGTCTATACTCAGCTTACTCCAAGGCAGGGTGTCATGGCTGAAGGGCAGCTGTTCATGATGGCTACAAGCAGCAAGAGTGAAAGGGCAAAAAAGAGAAAAAACACACCTTCTTCTCTCCCTTAAATTGTATGCCGGCTCTAGCCCCTGGGTGGGTGCAGCACTCACACCGCCAATCCAAGCGCTAGATGACAAACCAATCACAAATGCTAGATTCAGCCACTTCCATGACTGCATGAGGATTGGGGGGCCACCTAGACACAAACCAAGACAGACACCTTAGGATGAAACAATATTAATGACCTGATTTCAATAAGTGTATTGAAATTATGCATGTCAATATTTTTAGGAAATTTGTACTTAGAAGTAAAGGGGCATAATATCTGCTATTTTCACTTAAGTGGTTCAGAAATAAGTAATAACTATTTATAGAAAGAGATGGAGCAAGAATGATGAAACAGTTCTTGAAATTGGCTATACTGGGGAAACTCTTTCCTCAGTGACACTCACTGAGTTGGACTTACTGGGGAATTTCTTCTCAGAGCAAAGGGTTTTTTTGTTTTGTTTTGTTTTGTTTTTTCTTTTTCCTTTTTCCTTTTCCTTCCTTGAGTATGCGATGGATGGGTTTGGGCCACTGTCTGAGATATCTTGACATTTCCTCTGCCAGATTACTTAGTCTGGTACCCTTAATCTAAAACTTCCACAAAGTCTCAAGATATGAGCAAAATGTAGACAAAGTTTCTGCCAGAGCATAACACACATAACTTGCCATCCAAGTGTAATCTATTCCCTGACTGAAATCTTCTGAGCCTGTCCACATTCCTATCAGCATTCTGGTCTTCTGACCTCTGACCAGTACCACCACTCATGCTCTGATTACAGCAATCTAGAGTTTCTCTATCTCACATCTCCAAACATTTTCAAAGTCCTGAACAAAGTTTTCAAGGCATCTAAACCACACTGTCAGTTGCCATCATAGAAACAGCCTCACTCCTGATACCAATTTTCTATATGAGTCACTTTCTTGTTACTAGAACAAAATAACTGACAATCTCAAATAAAAGGAGAAGAGGTTTATGTTAGCTTATATTTCAGAAGATTCAGTCCATAGTTGATTGACTCCAGCATAGAAATGTTGTGGCAGAAGGGAATAGTAGAGCAAAGCTGACTAACTGGGAACTGGGAAGCAGAAAAGAGGAAGGAGGATCCATCTGCAAAAATACACGCTTCTTGGTCATGCTCCAATGAGAAGTTTCCTCTGACTAGGCCCCACCTCTGAATGTGAGACTTTTGGGGGATACTTTAGATGCAAATGATAGCAGCATGCATCAAAATGTCACAAAATAGCATGACAATCACATATGACTTATTCTTTCCCCAGATTTTTTCCAGAATTGACATTTGCCACAATTGCTTCATCATTCTTACTCCATCTCTTTCTATAAATAGATATTACTTGTTTCTGAACCACTTAAGTGTTAACAGCAGATTTTATGCCCTTTTATTTTTAAGCACAAATTTCCTAAAAAAAATTGACATGCATAATTTCAATACACTTATCAAAATCAGGACATTAATATTGTTTTGTACTAAGACCTCATATACAGATACTAAATTTCATCAGTTGTTAAACTAAATCCTCATAGCAAAAATAAATTAGTGTCTCTGTCTACAGTATTTATCTGAAATATAATTTGTATCTAAAATAATGAATAAATAAATAATTTTCTCTAAATTTAAGTAAGGTATAAAAAATGAAGCAAAAAGAGATGATTGCACAGTGATAGGCCTTTTCAGGCATTTGATATTAGTCCCAGAATTTCAGTCAACACTATATTCATAAATGATAGTAAATAATATTCTGATTTAAAGCAGAGTGAATGCAACTTAAATGTATGTAGGTTTACTATTGATTTATGCAAAGAAGAGCATATTAGAAATTATTCAATATGTCACAAGGAGTCCTCAGCTTTAAATTGAATCATCGACTTAATTTGATGATCATGAATAAATCCCTTCTTTTTGTTTTAAATAAACTTCTTCTGGAAATAAACTTGTTCTGGAAAAAAAGTGCTATCTATGACATGAAAGAGCTGAAGTACAAATACAGTCATAAATTTTCTTTCCTTCATTTTTTAATCATCCTGGGACTGCAATTCAAAATATTTTTATTAGTACAAATTTAATCAATCATACTTTTTATAAATGTTTAAACAATTACTTTAATTAAAATTATTATTTAATGATACATAAAAACACAAAAATTGCTCATATTAATAGAGTACTATAAGATATTTCACTTCTTATAACAGATCTTGTAGAACATTTGCCATTCATAGTTTTGTGTCATGTTATTTCACTGAAGGACATCTCCAGTTAGTAGAAAAAGAAGCAGGTTATTTTAATAAATAATATGCACTGCTTAAGGGTACTGTTTTACAAAGTAAGAATCTATTATTTTTTCATTGATAAAGCAGATCTTTCTAAATTATTTGTATTCTTCATGCTGAAATATATTTTTCTTTGTCCACCTTGTTATTGCCTTGGGATTTTTTTTAATTTTAAAGAGAATAAACAATAAAAAATTTCAAAACAAGATAGTAGGAGAGTAACAATGGTTAATATATTAGCAACTACTTCAAAGTAGTTGCTCAGATTACAAGATATAGCCATGGCAAAATTGATCAAACAATATAAGCACAAACTTTTCCTTTCAATAATCTAATAGAAATTAGTATTATAACTATCTTAACTATTATATATATATATATATATATATATATATATATATACATTTTTTACTTTTCCTTTCCTTCTTTTCTCTTTTCCCTTATCCCAGGTTTTCTTTCCTTTAGACACTTTCTTACCATTTCCCAATATCTGTTGTACATTTCAAATCTATTTACTCTTTCAGCTTCTTACACTAGGGAGACAATGCAATGTTGACACATGTGATTCTGATTTATTTCACTTATGAGTATGGTCTCAAGTTGCATCCACTTACCTATAAAAGTCTCAAGTTTATCCTTCTTTATAGCTAAGTATTACTCCATTGTATAAAAATACCACATCTCTTTTATCCATTCTTTGGTTGATAGGCATTTGGCTTGCTTTCAAGACTTAGCTATTAAAAATCGTGCTGCTACAAACATGGGTGCACATACATCACTGTGGTGTGATGCTTTTAATTCTTCTGGTAAAATATGCAGAATAGAAATAGCTGGGTCAAATGGAACCTCTCATTCTAGTTTTTTAAGGAATCTCCACACTGATTTCCAAAGTGGTTGCACCAGTCCAAACTCCCACCAACAATGGAGAAGGGTTCCTTTTTCCCCACAGTCCCTCTAGCACTTGTTATTGGTAGATTTTTTGATGATAACCATTCTTTCTGGGGTGAGATGGAATCTCAGTGTTGTTTTAATTTGCATTTTCTCAAATGACCAATAATGTCAAACATTTTTTTCATATATTTATTTGCCATTTGTATATCTTCATCTGAGAAGTGCATATTCATCTCAAATGCCCATTTTTGGATTGGGTCTTTGAATTTGGGGGGGTCTGATTTTTTTTTCAATTCTTTATATGCTTTAGATATAAATACTTTGTCTGAAGTAGAGTTGGCTAAAATTTTTTCCCACTTTGTGGGTTGTCTTTTGCTTTGGGATTTAAAAACAGCATACATAGATATGACAGAGGAACACTTCAAGTCATGGACAGTCAGTCAAACTTTTGCATATCTAAAACAACTTCACAATATAGAGACAGGAAAGATGCTAGGCTATATCTGCTGTTAAACTAGAAACACATTTTTGGGTAGTACCTATAAAATTTATTTTCATGTGGAATTATACTCCTTGAAATAAAATTAGATACCAAAGAAATCTACATGAATTGTATAAGGATATGAATGAAAGCATTTTTCTGCATCATTCTAACAAATCGGAAATTTAAAGCATCATGAAAATACCTACCAAAATATTGTAAACCATATGACTTCAGTAATGCACTATGAAGCATCCTCCACCTTCTTGTTTTCATTATAAGATTAATAAATTCTAAAATATAAATATTAACCTTTTATTTCTTTCAACAAACTAGTGAGGCCTGAATCCATTCCAGAGACTGAAAATGAATATATATATGTTTATAATTTTCACACTGCCTTTTACTTGTATAGAACTTTAGCGTCTGAATTTCCATTTTGAAATTGAGGCAGACACCTGTGAATCTGGAAATATCACTCTGTAACAATGTGTCATAGTGTCCCAGAAGCACTCTGCATCATTTAACTTTCAGTCATCACACGTTGGTATGGAGGTATGCTGTATAGATACAGGACCAGCATTGAGGTGAACAAAAGCAAACCCGTTTATTGTTCTGACAGTTATTTAAAACCTTTCTGTGCACTTAAAATCATAACAATATGGAACATTAGCAAATGTGGAGAGTTTGGAAGTTTTTAGAATCTAAACTGAATTCTTGTCCAATCTTCTTATCTGATCTATAATATAATAGAACCATAATTAATGGATCACATGTGTGTTTGGAGGTAAATGGTTACTCTTTTAATTGTAGCTTCTCTAAAATTATGCTCACAAGAAAAAGAATAAAATAACCAGTTATAGGAGGAAATTTGATAGTAACTGTTGAATATATAATTGAGAAATACTCATTGAATGCTAACTTGTTTTAACTGAATTTTTCCAAAAGCAAACAAAAATTATTCTATGGAAATTTTTCTTGTTCTTACATTTGACAATGAGAGCATTTTTAGTCTCAGAAACACACCAAAGATCATAATTTATCTTTTTAATGTATTCTACCCCTGTAGCATCAATTTAAATATTAACCCTTGGTTAATAATTGCATTGAACCTAAATAATTGAGAAATGAATAAATACAAATGTTTGTAAGGAAAAATTATATATATATATATATCCTATTTCGTTACTATGTTGTAATAAATTATTAATCATATTTAAGTTATCTTGAAAGTATCTCAGGGTTAGAAACTATTATTTAGCCCATGTGCCCCAGTATTCTGACTATCATACTATCCATACAATACCATTGTCCAAGTTGAAATAAAACAAATACCTGCTTTCCTCAAGTGGCAATGTGCCAAGCAATTGTAATAAATGTCAAAATCACAAGGACAATCAGGTTTGACACTCCCATATTCAAGGCCCTGAAATTATGTAAAATTCACATCAACCAAAAGAATATGAAGGCCAAAAGATGAGTTCACATTTTTATGCTGTTCATCTGTAATAAATACTGGTTTGATACCTGGCATGATGGTATGATGATGATCACTGCATTAAGACCATTTGCATAACTATCTTATGTAGTTCATATAACAATGTTGTATGGCTATAAGTGGATAAATACTGTATTCATGACTACAGAACTTCAAAGCTCCTTTTCTTTACTATCACGATAGTCATTGTCTTATGTGTCTTACCTTGGTGTCACCATGGAGAAAAACCTGACACAGGCTACTTACAGAGTAAGAGATACATTTTGGCTCACAGTTGTGAAAGTTCAAGTCTGCAATCAGGCCAACTCACTGGTTTGCATGTCATAGCATATGTCAGAGTAGGGATCATAATACAATCAAAAATCAGAGATAAAACAACCCCCTTCAAAAGCATGCCTTTAGAGCACTAAGAGCTACCCAGGAGGCCTTACCTTTTAAAGGTCAACAGGACCTCCAAAGATGGCACCCTGGGGACCTGGCCTTTTATATAATGTTTGAGGGACACCACCAATATTCATGCTACACTACTTTTTAATTTTTAAAATGAAAATATCATGTGATTTGAACGACACTAGCGAGAACTCAAAATTGAGTTGCTTTATTTGGAAAGTTGCTTATTAAAATATTTATTTCCAAAACCAAACAGCATAAATATCAGAATCTAAAGTCACTTTGAAAGATTTTATGTATAATTTCTTTTTTAAAACATTCTTTTGACAATTTGTTATCATCCAGAAGCAACCTCTTATTACTTTTCATTTTTATTTCAATAGGAAAAATTAATTTTAATAACACTATAAGGAAAATAATCTTTGACCACAAATTTGTCAAACAAATAGTCTCAAAGAGGACTTGTGTTAATACAGAGAGTTCTAGAACATGTTTCAAAAGAAGTAAATATGTATCAGTCTTCTAGCTCTTTCATTTGGGCCTTGATCACTTCTCATTGCTAGTTAGTTTAGATCACTTCTAACTTTTCTTCCAGTGACATATTCTAGGGAAAGAACCTAATGCAAAATAACCCACTATTTACTCATAATATGTGGTTGGAGGAAAATAGTATTTGAAAGGTTGAAAAGAATAAGACAGAGTCAAAATTCCAGTTGTAAATCTAGGTGACAACTTAATAGGAAAATGTTGCAGTTTAAAATTTGGTTTCTTTACGCCTTTATTTCAATTTTGTGTAAAAATAGGAATTTAAGGTAAGGATTGAGGTAAATGTACTGGAATGTCTATTTGTTTTTAAACTGGATATCTTCCAGAATATGTGAAGATAGCTTCTAGATTGTTTTGAGAACTAAGGAAAATGAAAGAATCACTGAAAACTTTAGTAAACTGTTATGGCTTGTATCTAGATGCCCCTCCACAGCCACATAAGCTCATGGTGCTTTTCAAAGGTGGCTGGAACTAGGGTGTGTACGTATGGATTAAAGGTTTATAATAATTGGCTTAGCGTAATTCTAGGTGTGGACAATGGGAAGCCCCTCCCTGGCATGGGTGGCATCAATCAATAGGCTTGTAGCCTAGATAAAATATAAAGGAAAAAAAAATATGGACTGCCTGCTGCTGCTGCTGCTCACTGATTCACTACCTCATGCCTGCCCTGCCAATGACTGTTTCTCCCTTGCAGTGTCCCTCTGCCATGTTGCCCTGCGTTGGAGCTGGCCCAGTATGGACTAAAACTTCTACAAACTGTGAACTAAAACTAACCTTTCTTCTTTTAACTTTGAGTGTCAGGCATTTTGTCTCAGGAACAGGAAGAGTACCTAAGACAGTAAAATTGTTTGCTTTGTTTCACACATAAGCCTAATAGTCTTCCATATCTGAGGAAAATAGACATATCTTCTTTTAAAATTAAGAAAATGTGAATAAATGTTAAAATATGTGAGGTTGGGTCACCTCAGCAGCATAGTGCCTATCTGGCAAGTGCAAGGTCCTGAATTGGATTCCCACTACCAAAAAAAAAAAAAAAGATGCCAAACCTCAAAAGATCTTACTTTGGGGTGATTGGCCCCCAATACTTTCAAAATTTTAATTTACGTTTATGATTCAAGATAGTTTTCAATATAACAAAACTATTCTTACTTTTTTCATTATAGTATCTCCCCACCACAAACACACATGCACACATGCATACACATGCACACAAAGACATATGTCTGTACTTGGAGACCCTGCCACCATGGAGGTGCCTTTGAAGGTATACAATAGAAATGTCTCATAGGAAGTTAGATATATGTGAAATTTCCCAAAGACTACATAACACCAAGGAATTCGTAAGACTGATAAAGGGGCAATCAAGCAAAGATACCAAAGAAGGTAAAAAAATTGACAGTGATGCAAGAAGAAAGCAGATGGAAAAGAATATTCTAATAATCATTCTTGATGAAGAGCTAAGTTGCTAAATTTTACCAGTAATATTATTGTGACAGGAAACAATGATTTTGCAGTACTTAAGGAATGTTCACCTTTTACTTTTAACTGTCAAGTTCTCAGTTGTTGTTAATGTTTTTTTAATACATTTTTAGTAAATTTACCTTATTTCTAAGAAAGGAATATGTTAATCACCCCCCAAAAATAGTTTTGGTCACCAAATACATTGTAAGAAAATTGTTGAGTTTTGTAGACTTCTATTTGTTTGGCTTATCCTGTTATTTGAATACATTTTTGGGGCAGGGATTATTTACTTTTGTTTGGCTATGCAGGATATTTTCTTGTATGTCCTCAATGCAGCGTAACATGTTACAGTTATTTATGCACATTTACAAGATAACAAAGAAAACATCCTCTGTTTCTGTTGCATTGGGTAACCTCTTATTATTCATGGGTATATGACTATTTATTTATATGTTTATGTATGTGTGTACATGTAAATCAAAAATATAAAGTTCTAGTGAAAGTAAATTACTCGAAAGTTTATGAAATCTAATAGATTTGAGAGAATAAAGGTTCTTTTCCAGCTACAGTATTTAAACTTGCGTAGTTTTAACTATCTCATTTGATTAATAAGGTCTATATCTACAGTGAAATATTGTGAATATAAGAATCCATAAATGTATACATGTAACTCATTTGCGCTGGTTACTTACTAAGGGATTGATATTTGGTAGTTAATATCTATAATGACTATTTGGAATATTGAGCAACAAATGTACTCTGAATGATCCAAAGAACTTTCAGATAAAACCTGTTCTTCCTTTGACAATTTATAATATACTTGATTTTTTATTTTTTGTTTGTTGGTTTCCTGAGCACTGAGTGAGCACTTAGTATGAACCGGTTAGTATTCTAGAGTCCTGTGGTCAAAATGATGATTAAGACGTGGTTTCTATCTTTAAGGAGCTTTCAATTTAGGAGATTTTTAAAAACACAGCATGAAATTGATTGGTTTGGCCCTCAAAGGCGGGCTAGGCTGGCTGCCAAGAGACATGAGCAAGCACCAGCAGGTCAATGAAGCCACCCAATGAAATATATTTCTCTTGAATTCTTAGATAATGCTAAAGTGTATGTAGTAGTTCCATTTCTTTCCATTACTAAAGGAAAAAATCCTACTTTTTACACTTTATGATAAAAACCAGCATATCTATCAATGTCTGTCTATCATCTATCTATCTATCATTATCTATCTATATCCCAAAGACAATAAAGAAAAATAAGTGAAACTATTTATGTAAAAGTCAGATAATAGTCAAATGTGAAGTGTAATGTTCTCTCAGTTGAATTTATCTGGCTTCTGAAAAGTACCAAGTCAAGGCCTGGAGATGTAGCTCAGTAGTAGAGTTCTTGCTTCACATGTGCAAAGCCTTGGGTTCGATCCCCAGTACCACAATAAATAAATAAATAGTACTGAATCACAATAATGGTATGAGAATAAAAGTTTAGAACTATCTAGTGAAAACCTCCATGTTGGTGTTGCTTATACATCTATTTATTCATCTACTGGATACTGGATGTTTGTGTTATTAGTATCGAATGAAATATCATATATACTTAAAATAAAAGTTTTAGAAAGTTACCACATGAAGAATTTGAAACTAGAATGTACCTGAAATATATTTGATTATAATTATAATGAAAGTAAATCTTCATTTCAGATAAAGATATCAAACTTCAGAAATGTCAGTACAATCTGGATAATTCTGAAATATAACAATTCTGAATAATACAGCCATAAATTGTATAACTGTAAATTAGCATTAATGACATAGTAAGTTTTACTACTCGGTTCTCTAAAATTTGTTATAATATCCTTGTTTAATATATTGCCCATTTGACAAAGTTTAAAAATATTGGTCATTCTCTCTATTAAAAGTTAAAAAAAAACTATATAAATTAGTTTGAAAATGAGAAATATATTAGACAAATTAGATATAAAGGAATAAGCCATGAATAAAATTTTTTTTTATCTAGGAAAGGTTTGCTTGTACAATTTATTTCAAAGTAAAAGTTTAGTTGTCTAAGAAAGTACTTAAGAAAATGTATGCACTTTTCACATAAAATGCACAAATTTTTGATAGCTTTTTAAAAATTCTATACATACTCAGATAATAAATATTTCTTTACTGTCAGTAGCCATTCTTTAAGTTAAGTAAATATTTGGGAGTAGATACTACATATATGTTTGTATACATCTTCAAATTATTCTAGTGAACTAGAGAACTACTGAGCAGCACAAAATCAGAAATACTTAATATTTGAAGTAGCAACCATGTATAGAGTGGTAGCTATTTGTACACATTGTACTAGGGTAGGGTTAGGGGTTAACTCAGCCTTGCAATATAAGTGTTATTACTCGTTTTGGTGAAAGAAGAAACTTTTTCAAAAGGGGAGTTTATTAGCCTCATTTATCTTACTTGGTTGCTGAGGAGAATCTCAACCCCAATATTTCCAACATACGAGTATTTCCTAATTCCTGATAAATAACTTGCTGGTTTCACCCAGATCCATTCAATGATACTTTCTTCTTATCCATGTGCCACCAGGACATTTATAACTGAAAAATATATCTTTTAAAAGTGTAACTTTTTCAGAAATATACTTGAAAGGACTTTATTCCTATAATCTAAAAAGTAAGAGCACTTGCCAAAAATTATGGCTATATATGATATGTTTGTCTATGTAAAACCTAAAATCCTTTCATTATCTACCATGGGTCCATGTAGGGCATTGTGTATAATAACATAATACCTCCCACCAACAGCGCCTAGTTACCAACAGCATTTTAGCGCATAGCCCTTCCATATGAGGCAATGAAACACCATTCTTCCAGTCAATCAAATGGAAAATTCTGGAGTCACCTGACTCCTCTTTTTCTCTCAGACCCTATATTTGATCCATAGAGCATTGAGTAAATTATGCCTTCAAAATATGAAAAGAATTTTTCCACTTCTTATGAGATCTATTATTATATTCCTACTATGTGGTATCATGGTAGATTATTGAAAATGCCTCCAAACTGGATTTCTTCATTTCATCTCTGCCAGCTTGACAAAATCAATCTTCTCCCATCATTTAATAGTGTTAATTATTTCATTTTATAAGTTTATGAATTTTCCCTGAAATATTTAAAACTGGTAGAATTTATTTCAAATATTTAATTCACACCTCATGAATCTTCTCAAAGGAGGTTAGCATTATTTTTCTTTGACCAATGAGAACAAATTAAAGAAATAACCTTTCATATGACTAAATAGATTTGTCTTTTAAAAAATATATTGCAGGGAGAAATTGCTGCTGATCAATGTATATAACCTAAATGTTATCTCACAATTATAGCAACTTAATAAAGCAATGGATTGAGCACTTTAAATTTATTTTCTAAGTCGATCTTACCTAGAGTGCACATAGGTTTTGAAACCAAGTCAATTAGAAAAACAGTGCCATTCATGTTGCCCAAGGTCTAGCTCAGGTCACTTTGCATCCATTGCCCTTTGAAAATAATGACCTTTGAGTTTCTAATCTATAGCTTTGTTAAGATCCATTTTTAAAAGGTGGTTATGTGGAGCCTAAGCTATAGCTTGAAAGTTGATATGACTGGTGCTCTGTGACAGAACCACAGATGTTCAGTACATGATATATTTATTTTTACCCCAGTGGCCCTTATAAAAAGGGCTGGAAGATTGGCTTATAACAAGTCAACTAATGACATGATATAGAGAGGCCCCTGGTCCGGTGGCTGTTATTACAGCTGTGTCCCATTACATATTAGATACCTAGAACATGCTTGCATTCCGAATGGCATTTATCTTTTGAATTTCAAACATTCCTACCATAAATAAGGATTTTATGCTTTTCAAAAATGTTTCACAGTTTAGTCTAGGGAATAGTAAAAGGTTGCTTTTCCTTAATGAAATTCCCTCTTCAAGGATTCCTGTTGCTAAGAGGAGCATTTTTTGAGCACAGACCCATGTGACTCCTTTCTGGGCCCATTCCCTGCTATTCCCTTCCCCTGGAAAGGTGCTAATAACTAAGTTTCACAAAGGCAACAGTGTGGGGAATCATATGAGAATCAGCCTTTGAATATGGCTTAATAATTCCTTGTTACATCTTCCTAATGAGAGATATTTGAATATAACATAGAATGGCCACAATTATGTTGGGGGAAAAGCAAGATTTGTATATGTATTGTTTCTATAATAAACACTGTATTATTTAATATTTAAAGTGCAAGTATGAAAGGATGACAATTTCCTTTTCTCCCTTTCCTAATATTTTAATTACATAGCAAAAACCTAAAGTCTTAACCTTTGAAGCATTATAATACTGTGAAATTTTAAGAAAGACTATGAGATATGGTTTCTCTTACACATTACGATCACAATTATTCTTTTAAAAATCATGATGGCCCATCTCTTTTTTCAAGTACAAGCTGCTTATTCATCAAGTGTATATTAACTTCTTTTTGAGATGAATGTGTGACCTATCTTGAGGAATGAACTATCATGAAAAGGAACTTCATTATTTATGTCTTTGATTCAAGGAAAAAATCAGTCATTTTCCTCTTGTTCTCCAAATAATTGTTGAGATGATAGAAGATTAGCTTGGATAGTTATTGCTGCAGTAACAACTGCTGCCTATGAGTGAGTTTTACACCATCTCTACAGAGAAAGCAGCTGCCTTTGTGCTGCAGTTGGTGCCAGGGAGCTACTTTTATGGTCTATATTTCTTTAAAGGGCCTTTTAAGAAAACACAGTCACCTGCACACTGTTTATAGTATTTTCAGTTACACAGCCTCACCCAGAAACCTTCATATGACCACTGACATAAGCAGTGCATGAAAGGAGAGTGGAAAGATGGTTTCCTTGAAAATTGTGTGAAGAGTTCACATGTGTATGTATATGGGGTTAGGGGTGCTGGGAGGTGAGACAAGAGAGAAGGTGCTTAACATGTGTAAGTGAGTGTTTGTGAAAAGCACCAGATTGACAGCTGGCACTCGTTCACAATATGGGAGGAGTGTCAGGGAAGGGTCCTGCCTTCAACCCTTGTCCTGTACTGAAGAATGATGAGCACAATCAAAAGATCAAACATATGCAAGTGAACGAAGTTTTACATTTCCTCACAGTTAAAAAAAGTGTTTGCAACAGTGTTATATTCAGCTCAAACTAAAATTTTAGTCTAGTATATATTTTAATTTCTGCTTACTTCTTACCATTTTTCTAAACAGAATTTATGCAAACCCACACTGTGACACTCTGACAAGATTTGTAAGGTGGTTGGTTGTAGCATCAAAGAAAATAGCTGTATCAATTTATCCTATTAAAAACTATGTATCTACTTACTGTTTTTTAAACACAGTGTTTGGTTTAATGCATATTTTTGCAGAGCAATTTTTATATTACACTACTCACTATGCTAGTTAGTTTTTTAGGAAAGCAGCACCAATAGGATGAATGACGGGGTGCGTATTTTAGGGATTTGGTTTTGTTGTAGGGCTGGTATGCCCAAAAGTCTCATACTCATGGAAGGAAGAAAAGTTAAGGCAGAATGGAAACTGCAGCTGAAGTCTTATGATAGCCTGTATTCAATGTTCTCTTTTTTCTTGGGGAACCTTTGTCTTTTTCTATACATGCCTTTCACTGACTAGATAAGACCTGCCTATGGTGTAGAGTGCTGCTTTATTCAGTGTCCTCATGTAAAATTTAGTTCCATCTGAATAACACCTTCACAGAGATATCTAGACTTGGATTTAACCAAATATCTGGGTACCATGACTTCACCAACTTGACATATAAAATTAACTATCACCATGACTGTTGTCAGTAATCTGATGGTAAGATTTTTGTGTGTGTTCATATGAACATATTGGAGTATGTCATCCTGGAATTGTCTTTCTGTAGATCTTGGCTCTTCTATGGGAGCCTTTCCTTAGGTTTTCTCTGGAAGAAAATGCCTTGAATATCAGAAAGTGTCCCTTCTCATAATCTTATCTCAACTATATTGAGTTTCAAAGCCTCACTTGAAGGCTCACTTACCCATAACAGTGTGTTATGGTTTATATATAAATGTTCCCCCAAAGCCTCAAGCACTCATATGAAAGTCTTTTGGAAAGTAATTGGATCATGGGGCTGTGATACTCATTGTAGTGAATTATAGTCTTACTGATGAGATTATAACTAAATGTGATATTGAAGGGCAAAGCCTTCAGTGGGGGTGGGTCATGAGGAGGTAGCCTGGAAGAGTCTATCCCCCTCACCACTTCCTGGATCTGTCTCTACTTCCTGCTGCCACACCACGAGCAAGCCTCCTCTTCCATGCCAGTCTTCCATGTTGCCCTGCCTTACAGCCAGCTATGATTTGAAACCTCAAAAAACTAAGCGAAAATTAACCTTTCCTCTTTTAAGGTGTGGATGTTGGATATTTTGTTTTAGTAATAAGAATGTAAATAAGACACATATAAATAGAAAATCTAATTTGTAGAAAAGACATTGTATAACAATTTTGCTAGTAAATATTTTCATGTCAGCATTATCCCTTTGGAGATCACCTGCTTCTATGCCCCTGTGGGCAGAGTTTGAGAGCAATGGCAGGACTGAAGAGAAAGTCTCCTCTACTCTCTTCCTTTTCCTATCCTTGGGAAACACCCTTACTACACAATAGTACTATGATCCCTTACACAGTCTACCTATGAATCTGGTCAACAAGCTCTTGGGATTTCTTAGAAAAAATTATTTCCCAATATCAAGCTGCACACAAGCAGGAATCTACAGCGCCCTCATATTTTACCTTGAGCTTCAATGAATTATTTGGGCTGTGGTCATGCATATTGTATTCATAGAAATAGAAGATGAATAAGCCTCTTATGAAAACCAGATTTATGTACATTAACATTATCATAACCTTAAAAAGGCAATAATTATTTTATGACCTTTATGCAAATTAAAAATATTGTCATAGTATTATCAATATTTCCTAAATCCACTTCATTGTGAAAAATTGTTACTTTCATTCTAGTTGATTTTTTCCTGAATTTGTTTTTTAAAGTAATGCTCATAGTCAACCTGTGTAATATGCACACCATAACCAGAACTATGCATTAACTCATATCAAATTACGTTTTTTCTATCTTCTTGTCATTTTTTTCTACTTTTAAGGCATTCCCTAAAAATTAACTTTATAGAAAGTCTACACATCATAATGAAATGTTATGTTTACTAAATTTAATTCCAAAAATACTGAATGCTGTTATGTGACCACACTATGTTACGTAGTGTGGGGGTAGAATGATAATTAACACATACATGCCGCACTCAAGGAATGTGTGAATTAACATTCTGTCAACTAAATATCATTTGTACAAAGACAACGCATGGAAAGTCATGTTTGTTTCCAGGCTGAGAACAAAGGAAGATTTTACTGGGGAAGTGGTAGTTCAAGTGGACCATGAAATATAAATAAGGATTTAATAGTCTCAAAGAGAATCAAAGAAATTAAAGCGCAAGAAAAGCAGCACAGAGGTTGTGAAGGCAGCTTTCCTCCAACATAGTCAGTCAGCTGGAGTATACCGTGAGTAGGCGATACGGACTGGAAAGAGGACTGAGGTCTGTAGGTTATGAGGGTTTTGATTGGCTAAAGTGGACACACATAGATATTTCCAAATATATTAAGTCAAAGGTGCACAGTTTAATGGAAATAAAGGGACTGCAGACCTGGAAAGAGTTACAACATTTCCTGGTTCAGCTTTTCACTCTGGGGTTTGATTTTCTACAGGCAACAGCCTGCTTCTCTGTGTAGCACCAGTTCTGTCAGGCAGGGAAATACAGACTAATGCTGCTATTCCACTGCTTTGCAGTACTCAGTTCTGTGTTGCACATTCAAGAGAAAATAATACCTGCACCAAGAATTTGTACTCTTCAGTTTAGGGAATGATTATACATTCCACTTTTTTGGTTCCTGACCCAAACCAACACCAGCAATACTTGGTCTATTGATGCATTTTGATATATTTTTTAAGTGCTTAATTTGGACTGGTTGCTACATTAATAAGTGGATATATAGTTAGTAATCTTGACCTGCTAATTCCATCATTACGCACTGTGCTTCTATAATATACTTTCTTTCTCCATTGGTGCCACTAATGCTAGGTACTTACAATCTGTCATCTGAATTATTACAATAACTACTAGTCTGGAATTACTCTTCCACCTCAAATGTTCTGTAAACTACCTTAAATCCAAATGTTTTGCTGTGACTTGAAAAGCTTTCTGTGCCCTACTCCATGTGTAAAAACCATTTAAAGCCTTCCCATTTCATGCAGTTAATGCACATCATGTAATCCTACATACACTCTCCACAGTTTCATGACTTCTTCATTCTAATAAATATTTATTTAGAGGAAATTATAACTATTTCTCTACTTCACCTAGATTATTTCTCATCACTGAAAAATCTGTTCATGATTCATTTTCTACAAGAAGTTTCCCATTTCCCAGCTAGATCCAGTAAGCCTTCTTTGTATTCACATAAGAATTTGTTTTTAGCTCCATCACTGCTCTTGCCGGATGTGAGCCTTCTCAAGTGCAGGGACCCATTCGAATTCATGTTTGTGGAACACTGATGAAATAATTATTAGGTTAATATTATTGAGATACAGTTTCACACTTGTTACTCAACTGCTCTTAATAATGGTTCCCCGTAATATGGCAAGGGCGGGGGATCAAACTTCTTAGCCTAGAAATCAAAGCCTTTCACACAGGTCCTCACACTAATCTCCAAACATATTTTCCTCTATTCCTACTTCCAAAGGTGAATTTAACTTATATCATTTAGAAAATTCTTAGAAATTTAGCAGGCTTCACCTAAAGTGTATTCACTTTGCATCTGTACATTTAAATGTTTTAATTTTTTAAGGTTCAGATTAATTGTCAACATCTCCATTAATTTTTTTCTAATTCTTCCCAGTTGGAAGTAATTGTGCTTACATCTGAACTCTCTTAGCATGACATTATCAGTTATCTGCATCTCTCTTCTTGTGCTCCTCTATTCTAGTTTAATGGTGTTTATATGCATTTAATCTTCCCTACTCTACTCTAAGTTCCTTAGGGCATGTTCCAGGCATGGTCCCCATTTCTCTATTTCACAGTGTCTAGCTTGAGTCATTTCCAAATAGGCACTTTTAGGTATATTTTAAACAAGAGAGATGTAAGATGGGAGGGCTGATTGAAAACTTTTGATTGCAATATTGAAGTTTTACCTAATTAGATCTCAAAACAAAAGACACTGTGGTTGGTAATTGAGATGGGGTGGCATTTTCTGAGACACCAGAGTGAAATTTGGGGGCAGAATTTGAATTGCAAGTGTCAAAGTACACATTATGGGTGGACCCTGTACTCAGTCCATGGTGTGGACACTGAAAAATAGCAAAATTTTAAGACTAAAATGAAAATGAAAATCTTTCAAATCTTAGCCAATGTGCTTACTTAAGAATAAAAGAAATGGTTTCTGAATGACTCAACATTTGTAGTTACTAGAGAATGTCTGGGGATGGACTTCAGTATCAAGCCAGTTATTCCCATAGCGCAACCTTCTATGATTCACTTTTAGCCACTGTTACCTTGAAAATTTTGTTAAGTTTTAAAAATCCGGAATAATTACAGGAGAAATGTCAGTACAGAACTGATATCTGATCTGAAAGAATCAAATAAAGCTGGGACTGACAAATGCACAGCTAATAATCTATAGATTAATATATCATAAAGGTTTGGAATTAGTCATTTCCTTTGGATTCTGGAGAAAGCAGGTATAGAGAAGAGATACTACAGTAGCTGTTAGCCTGCCTCATCAC